>CAMOHE010046706.1:13074-29333 GCA_946598075.1 Artocarpus hirsutus | reverse complement strand
ATGATGTAAATGGGAAAGTACTCACATATTCTGCACAGGATAGGTAAAGAATATTTTCTCAGCATTTCTTTTTCACTCTAATTGAAGACTCCATTGGCTTCCTGAAATTGATACACCTCTCCCTTGGTTTCAGTATATACAAGGTGTTTGACCTGAAGAACTATACCATGCTATACTCCATCTCTGATAAAAATGTTCAGGAGATAAAGATCAGGTATGATTTCTTTACTTGCTGAAGTTTTTAGCTGCATACGCAGTAGTGCTGTTTTATGTGCCTGTGAATGAACAATTGCATCTCAAAATCTTATTCCTTGTATAGTTTTTTATTTTTATTTTTCTTAATTGTTGGTTGCTTTGTTTAACAGTCCTGGGATCATGCTATTGATTTTGACTAAGGCTAGTGGCCATGTTCCTCTTAAGATTCTCTCTATAGAGGATGGCACTGTTCTTAAAGCATTCAATCATCTTCTTCACCGAAATAAGAAAGTTGATTTCATTGAACAGTTCAACGAAAAGCTTCTTGTCAAGCAAGAAAATGAGAACCTCCAAATTCTCGATGTGAGGATCTTCTTGAAGTGTTTGTATCAGTTTTTTATCTTGCCTTCGGATATCTGACTGGTAATTTGTGCAGGTTCGTAACTTTGAGCTGACAGAAGTTAGCAGAACTGAATTTATGACGCCATCAGCTTTTATATTTCTATATGAGAACCAGTTGTTCTTGACGTTCAGAAATCGAACTGTTGCTGTTTGGAATTTCCGTGGGGAGCTTGTTACTTCATTTGAGGATCACCTTTTGTGGCACCCTGACTGCAACACTAATAACATATACATTACCAGTGATCAGGATCTTATTATTTCTTACTGCAAGGCTGATTCTGATGATCCATTATCTGAAGGAAGTGGTAATTTCTTTTAACTTACACATTTCAAATGCAAATGGAGTCGGTCAATTTTAAACTACCCATTTTTTTTAAGGTTGGAAAGTTAATAGTGCTTTTAAGAATGGTGGCTTATGACCCACCTTCACGAAGATTTGGGGAAAAAAAAGAAATAAGAGGAAGCTAAAATGTAGGTTAAAAAGACTCCACACTAGTTTTATATGGGAGGTATTCGTTTTTCAAGTCCAGAATTGAGTAATTTTTAAATTATCTGCTTTGACCTTTTTCAAGTCAATCTGATGCCTGGATTGTTGGGTTTAAGGTGTTTGACCGTGCCCCCATAAAAGAGTTGTCTGTGATTGCCTTTATGTAAGTTAATTTTATTTGATCTCTATATGCTCCAAGCCTCCAACAACCCCTAGGATTGTGTTCGCTCTTTTTGTTCAAACTTCAAAGGACCTTTACTTATTAGGATAAATTAAGGATCCTGGGTCAGAGTATGGAGCGAGGGAGTTAAGCCATCCCCTTCTTGACTGTGGGCAACCCATTTGTTTTAAGGGTTGAATTGGGTGGATTCATTGAAGGGTTTCATTTGCTAATTTTTCCCATATGATGTATAGCATAAGCTTGTTTATCCTTCTCTTAAAAGTTTGTATGATTTCTAACAGCGTTTTCATTTTTATTGCAGCAGGGTCGATCAATATCAGCAATATTCTGACCGGAAAATGCTTGGCTAAAATAAGAGCAAGTAACAGCAACCCAATGGAAAATGAAAGCTGTTGTAGCAGCAGTTGCAGTTCAAAGAAGCTGACGCTAGCTGCCAGAATTCGAAGCACGGTCGCAGAAGCTTTGGAAGACATTACCGCTCTGTTTTACGACGAAGAGCGGAACGAGATATATACAGGCAATAGGCATGGGCTAGTACATGTATGGTCTAACTAATGTTTTCTTCAGTCGATTCCTTGTGTCTATTAGATTCTTTTTTGCTGTTCTTAGTGGTTGAATATTTTGAATTGATTGTGTTGCTGTATTGCAATTGCTGGGAACACTGTATCATTAAATGGTCTTGGTACAAGTCGTATAATATGTGTTTAACTAAAATCCGTACCCCTTCTTTACCCCCTGTATTAAAAGTTGAACACCTATTTCATAGATTGGCTATTTCTTGGTGTTTATGCCCCGTACTAGACTTGTTCTAATTTGAAGATGAACAATGTCCTAACTATATTAATTACATTATATCTTTCTTCTAATTGGTAGAATTATAGACTTTGCTCTCCTCAGTGAATAGAGTTTGAAATGGAATAAGTGCAATTTGAGTCACTCATAGGTGCCCAACCTTTGGTAAACATGAAAACGTCTGCTTTTTACCTGTCTAGGCAATGTCATGAATTTCTTTGTGGACGGTCCCTGTGCCGCTTGTTCGGGAAAACGCGTGTGATTAGCGAACAGCGAGGGTTGAAAAAAAATGTCGGTAGGCTACAATTTGACGTGCAAGTTCTTGTTAAATTTTGTAGTATTTAACTTTGTTAGTTCTTGTTAAATGTAACGTAACATATTTGATGTATTATTTTATTTTATGTTTTTATGTATAATGTAATTTAAAATATCATATTTATTTTTTGTTATAATTAATAATCTTGAAACTTATAAAAATAAACGTTTAATATTAATTTAATTAAAAAGTAAGAATGTTGTAATTATTAAAACAAAAAAGTTAATTTATTAATTAATAAGAATCAAATGTTAAATTTGTTAAATTTTGTGGTAAATTTGTTACAAAATTTAACATATAATAAATTTAATATAAAAAATGGCATTGTATTTAAGAGTTTTTTTTTACACTTTAATGTTAAATTTGTTATTGGCACATCAATTTAGCATTGTATTGGAGACGTTTTTAAGGTATTTGGCATATTAGTTTGAATCAAAACTTTTAGTTCAAACACTGCAGCATGTCACAGTTTACACTATAGCACAGTTTACACTATCTATTTCTTGAATTATACTGTAGCGTATAAGAGTTTTACACTATTCTTAGTTTGAGTCAATGTGGCAATGTCACCTTATTAATCTTTTTTTTTTTTTTTTTAATATGGTGTGATCTATGGTTTAGAATTATATTTCCGATCTTTCAAAATTTTTTAAAGCTATTTTTTTTTTTATGCATCGACTTGAAACATCTAAACACTTTATCTTATCTGGGTTTTGTTAAACCTACCATACAAAATTGAATCTCTGCCTAAATTTACCTGAATTGGGATGCCAAGCTATGCCAACTTGTTAAAAGCAATGTGTTGAGGAGTGAGTTAAAGCCAAAACTTTAATTTTATTTTTATTTTTATCTCTCTCACTCTCTAGAGGATTGTGATGGGGATGAACTATGATGAACCGTGATGCATTTTTGCAGCTTCACATCACATGCTTTGCAAGTGTCGCCAGATTTACTTTTCTAGAAGCAAAGACAAGACGCCATCAGTGGGGTTTTAGCTTTACGATTTGGCAATCTTCATCCCTTCTCTACCCAGCTACGCCTTCTGGATGCACTAATCAATGGGTTGCTTTTGCAATCTTTTCATTTCAAAAGTCTCCTGCTATTTTGCACTTTAAAAGCTTACACTTCACACCATGTTCAACCGAAACCAATCAACAAACCTCCTGCAAACTTTTCAAAAATTTTGATGATAATTATAATCTGACAATAATTCTACATCTGATTTTATAGCAAGGTGAAAGGTTTAAATTTCTATCGTAAGCTGAAAAAGAAAAAAAAATGCAGCTCTCATTTTTTTTTTTTACATTTTCTCTATTCACGGCTTGCATATAGATTTTGTTATCTTATTTTATGTTTAAATTATAATTTATTATTTTACTGGATTTTATGTGTCAATTAATAATAGAAATAGTATAATAGAGAGTGAGAAAGAGTGTTACTAGAACTCTTTAAAAAGAAAATTCTATAAATCATGTGTTTGACAAATCAGTTAAAACTAATTCGTTTTAACTCAAATAGTATAAGCTCTCATCTGCTACAAGATAAAGTAAAAATATGATAATGTAAAACTCTTAAATGTCATAATTACAGTACGTTTAGTTTAAACTCTTAGTTTAAACTCACTCTTCAAACACTCTATATAAGTCACAAGACATAAAAAAGTCACGAGACATAAACATATCAAACCCTGAGAAAATATAAAACCATTGGATTTTAATAGGCCGTTTAAAAGAACAGTTAAAACCAACAATTTTAATTTGATAAATTTAACATATAAATATTTTATACTTATTATAACATATAAAAATTTTATATAAATTTTATATTATTTATAATTATAACAGATAGATTAAACTAACCTTTCAAATGACCTATAAAAAAAAAGCATATCTTTGGTATACGATTTTGATACAATTTAACGATTAATTATTGTCTTCTGTCGACCCGGTTTTTTGTTTTCATCTTACATCACTATTCTTCAAAGTCTTGAGTTGTGAAAACAACGGATGTGAAATGTGAGTGACGTATGGGTGGGTGTAAATATGACACCTATGCAAGTCAAATAAAAAGGTGACACCTACAACACATGAAAATATTTTCTGCATTTAATTAATTGACAAATTTAGGAAGAAACTAAATACCAAGAAAAAAGCAATTGGGTTCAGTTTTTTTGGTAGGATTAGAGTACTTGTTAGTTGATTTATAACTTGAGTAAATGTTGCTTTGCGTTCATAGGATTCAATTTAGACTTGATAAAAGCTAACAACTGCAATTATAATTGTTTTTTCAATTAATTTTTTTAGGAAATGCAATTATAGTAGTAGTTAGAGCTTGCCGATCCATTTCAACGATTTTTATGATCACACGGTGGGCGGTGCTACTTGTAGACATTCAATCATTCATTTTTTTTTTAAGAAAAATCATTCATGGTTTATGCATTATATGCATTTATTATTTATTGTTTATCAATTAAATAATACCACACTTCAATGGAAGAAAAGGAAAAGATTAAACAATCAAACTGACAAAAGGATTTGTATTTTAAAATGGGTAGGGTTTAGGTCTTGAAAACCAAACGTGAACTAACACTTCTTTTTAAAAAATAGTAAATTATTTTCGAATGGTAACGGGGGAAAATCCCGTAAAATGGACCAAAGTTTTTGTATTATTTTATATTCCAAAGTTTTGTTCCTTTGAATGGCTCGACACGAGCATGTGATTTTGAGAATAAGAGATAGGGAGAACAACGAGCGGCAGTTGCTTTCGAAAATGGAATAATTGAGAAAAAAATATATTTTTTATTTATATTTAGGAAACTTAACTTGCACATTTAAATAAAAAGGGAAAAAAATAATCAAAAAAGAAAAGAGAAAAGAGAAGAAAGGGAAAACCGACAAGAGATATAAAGAAAAGGCATTCCACCCTAGTGGTGGGGATAAGGGAAAAATTCAAAAAAAGGTAAAAACTAAAAAAAGAAAACAAACAAACAAAAAAAAAAAAAGGATAGTGAGAGCGTGAAATCACGTGCCATAAGTGTCGTCATAAATAGGATTTTGGGAAATTGGTGGTGTAAACTTAGTGCAAGTTCAATTGCAATAACACACCACACCGACACCGGTTTTGTTAGGCAACGTGGTTGATAATTAAGAATAGATTTGTTTCGAATATTATTTAGACTTAATAGATTTAAATTTAAATTTAAGTATAAAAATTTGTTTAAATATGTGTTTGTTTTTTTTTTTTTAAATTTGAATCTTTTGAGTATCAATAATATAAGTTTTTAAAGTTTTTATCCCCAAAAACTTTTGATACTCAGATATCTCTATTACAGTAAAAACTAAAATTCTCTCTCCTATATTTGAGAAAAAAATCATAACTTCTTCATTTGATATTCAATTGAGATGATTCTTTTTTCATTGTGTTCCTAATAGAGAGATGAATAAATTAAAATCTATATTGCATATTTTTTAGGATCATTAATATTAAAATTTTATTAGACTTATTAATAAATTAAAAACTTTTTTCACTACCTCTCTAAACACAAAATTTAATTTTATTCTATACTCAGATTAAAACTTAAATGCACATTTAAACACCAATTTGGATAACAATTCAAATGACTAACTCAAATTCTAATTCAAATTACATTAGTTCAAATCAAATCACTAATTCAAATACATTTACCAAACGAACCCTAAAACTTGTTAGGGTTCGTGTTTGAAATGTAAGTTTTAAAAAATGGCTTTGAATTAAAGTAAAGTAAAAATAAAATATCAAATCAAATTTAAATTTTAACTCATATAATATAAAACTTTCATATATTTAGGGAAAAAATTGAAAAAAGAGTTAAAGAAAATTTGAAATTAAGTAAATGACCTCTTTTTTTTTTTGCACCAAAAAAAGGCTTTTTTTTAGTATTGAAATTGTTCCAGTTTTTTCAAAGAAAAAAGAAAAAGGACTGTATCGAGGAGAGGGACCTAACCAGGGTAGAAACAAAAAAAACTGAAACTGTTTTGATGTCCAAAAAACTAATTTTTTAATGCCTAAAAAAAAAAATTATTGATCAAATAAAATTTTTTAAAAATATTATTTTGAAATGAAAAATGCCCCTTTATTTAGTCTCCACTTAAAAGCAAGATTATGAACACTTAACAACCGACGCGCTTATTTTTAATTTCTTTCCATCCAAAGAACTAAAAAAAACCCTTTTTTTTTCCTCGAGCAGACGTACAAGTCTCATGGCTAAGCAGTAGTTGCCACTAGCAGCACTTTTTTATATTATTTATTTTTCCAAGCTTCTTGCAGGCTCATTTTCTTCTTCTTCCTCTTCTTCTGTTACTTCTCTTTTTGGTCTTTCAGTGACAGAACTTGAGCTCCGGGTTTCGTTTCTTCTGTTCTCGCGTTGACTCGCCAAAGGTAAACAGAACGAAAGATTCCGCCTTTACCTTCTTCTTCGCATTTGCATTTCTCTCTCTCTCTTTCTCGCTCTTGCTTCGCGATGGGTTTGGGGATTCTCCATTCCGGTTTCTTCGCCGTGTTCGGAGCTCTAAACTTCGATTTCGTTGATTTCTGAGTGTTTTTTATTTTTTTCCTTAACGAAAGGAGCTTAATTTATGGAAATGCAGCTTTGTTTTGGACTTTAGATTGGTTTTGAGCTTCTCGCGGCGATTAATTTCTTCTTTGATTTTTCTTGTTTGCTGTTATTTGTATTGAAATCCAGATATTTTATGAGTTAAAATTGTTCATTGTCTAGATCTGACTGGAAAACGCCGACATTTTTGCTGTGGAAACTGGAAGATGCTTCCTGCTATTTGATTTGCGCTTAAATTTTTAGTCTGATTAATTTTTTGTTCTTTCCTTTTTGAGCTTGATTTATAGCAATTTTCTACTTTGTGAATGCTCAGGAGTTCAGTAGCTTTGGTCACTCAGTTTGATTCGATAAGAACGCTAATTTAATGCTTTTTTTTTTTCATTTGAATTCATGTGGCTCTCATATAATCATGGAAATTTTGGCCACCTCTATTTTCTATTCTATTTTATTTAGAGTAATATTTAAGTCAAACATGGTCTTAAAGTGAGCTATTAGTATTCTGACGTAATTTTGTTTCCTGTTATCGTTCAGTGTCTTCCTGCTTCAGTTGTAAGTGAGTTGAAAATGGTGGGTCGTGTAGATGGTGATGCACCTCTTGATTATGCTGAAATCCAGATTTTTCCTGCACAGAACAGGTTACCATTTTTCTGAAATAGCTATTTGTGGTCTCCTAATTTCACGACTTCTCTAAATTGTTCATTTTTTTTTGGTGGGTTTTGGGGAATGTGCTTCAGGTATAAGGCAAGTGTTTGTAGTGACGGAAAAGTTGAAAATTTGGAAGCTGGGCTACTAGAACTACTGTTGCCACATTTGCCAAAAGTAAAGGAATTGTATTCCAAAGGTTCAAATGCTACCTTCAAACTATCGCTATCGGGAGACCTGAATGGTGCACCATGGTTTACAAAGTCGACTTTAAACAGGTTCTTGCTGGTTGAAGGTTTTTTTATTTGTCTTTCATTTTATTTAGTTCATTACGGGCATTTTAAGCACTTCTGTTTCCTGATAGTGCATTTCTTTTTACTCATCAGATTCTTGCAGATTGCTGGTTCGCCTGATTTGGTACATATGACTGGTTCAATTAAAGATGAGATGTTGCAGTTGGAGGAGGCCAGAAAGTTTCATTTGTCTTTGTATGGGCAGGTGATACGATCTTCCCCTCTTTAAAATTGGATGTTCTATTTTGTATGGATGCAGAAAAATGGTGATTCATTCTTTTTTTTTTTGGTTAAAGATTATCTGGCTAACTAGTTACCAATGTGTATTCTTGGTTGGCAACAGCCTGAGGTCGAGAATGCATCATCAGATACTTCAAAGTACGTTGTTACATTTTTTTTTTTTAACTATCATTTCATTTTTATTTTAGCGCTCACTAAGTTGTGGACACTTGTAACCTCAGGAATGAGCTGTTGCAAGCTATGGACTTGAGACTGACAGCGTTGAGAATGGAATTAGCCGCTGGTTTCTGCAAGGCTGCCAGTTCCATGTGCTCCACCAAAGAGAGAACTTATTTGACCAAATTTAGTGAACAGTTTGCAGGAGCTGATTTGAAGTAAGTTGCTCATCATTTAAACTTGGGCAAGAATATCCTAGTTTCTTAAGTTACTACTCGTCATATATGTTTGTACAAACAAAAAAATATATGACATGGGAATATGGGATGTTGCAGGAATTCTATGCACAAGTTTTTGGAGATGAATAAAGAGAGTGAAAGTGATCATCCTGAAAACGAGGGCAAGCACTCGTTATCAGGCAATTCAAGGAATGATGTAAATAAGACAGACAGAGATGCTCAGATATTAAAACCAATGCATTCAGATACACCAGTGAAGTATGGTGTTTCATCTGCAAAAGCTGCTCAGGTTGAGCGCCAAAGTTCAACAGAAAGCGAGGAGTCTTCTGAGTCAAGTGATGAGGACAGGCCATCTGCAGAAAGAAGTCGAACTCTAATAAGATCTGCATCACCCAGAAGGTCAGCATCTCCAATGCGGAGGGTACAAATAGGAAGAGGTGGATCTCGTAGGGCAGCTGCATTGACCATCAAGAGTCTTAGCTTTATTCCAGCTCGAGATAAGAGCTTTCCATATAGAGATGCAACTGGAAATAGTAGCGAGGAGGAGGGATCTGAGCAATCAAACAAAAAACCTGAGACTCATGTACGAAGGATGTCTGTTCAAGATGCAATAAATCTTTTTGAAAGCAAGCAAAGGGATCAAACTGGAGATAGTCAATTGAGGAAGTCACTATCCAATATCTCAATATCTGCTAATAAATCTGTATTAAGAAGATGGAGTGCTGGTATGGGGGATTCTTCTGCTCCATGCCAACCAGAACCAGAAGACTTTGGTCCCATGACTACTGATGACGTAGCAAATGATGAGAATCTGAAGTATTCAGCTGAAGTCAAATCAGATTCAGAAACTGTACCCACAGGTGAGGAGGGTAATGAAACCCCTGAAATTCACGTAAACTTAGAAAGATTGGAAAAGAGTTCATCTGACCCAATAGATATCCAAGAAGATATTAATATGGCCAAGGAAGAAGAGAATGGAATAAAAAAATCAATGGAAGCAACTGAATGGAATCAACGTAAGGAAGCAGAATTGGATCAGATGCTGATGCACATGATGGAATCTAAGCCTGTCAAATATGCAAAGACACAAACTAGCAGAAAACAAAGTGTTCCTTCTGGGCAGAGAGGTGGATTTTATGATCACTACAAGGAGAAGAGAGATGAAAAGCTGCGAGGTGAGAATTCTAGGAAGAAAGCAGAGAAAGAAGCTCAATTTAAAGCAATGCAGAAAATTCTTGACGAGAGGAAAGCTGAAATGGCCTCTAAAAATGTGCATGATGTTGATAAAAAGCCTGCTGTGTGCAAATCTCAAAAATCACTTAAAAACTCACCTCAACCTGTGAAACCCAAAAAGGAAACTGTGAAAGCATCTGCCGTAAAGAAGAATTCACCTAGAACGTCACCCTTGCCTCCCACGCGTAAGTCGTGGCCATCAACACCACCAGCAAGAGCAGCAGGCACATCACCAGCTAAAACTCCTATTGGTAACTCCTCTGCCAGTATTACTCCGACACGTCAGAAAACGCAGCAAACGTCATCAGTTCCTCGAGTAAGCCCTAAAGTGGAAAGACCCCAGCAGCCACAGAGAAGTGTGAAGGAACCTCTGGTTGAGAGTTGTAAGAATTTGAAGAACGTGAAAGGTGTTACTGAGAAGCCACAGCAAGCGCTGAAAAAGAATACCAAAACAACAAAAGTGAAAAAGGTGACAGCTTCGGAGGAATATTCAGATGTAGTCCCAGCAAAGCCTGGTTTGTATAGCAAGGCAACCAGAAAAAGCACTGTAGTGCCCGTGGAAACAAAACCTTTTCTTCGAAAGGGTTCAAGGACTACCCCTGGTATTAGTCCTAGCGTTAACAAGACAAAAGCTTCTTCCCAGTGTGAAATATCTCTGAAAAACAGTGGAAATATCACTGAGGCGCGAGAAACTGAGGTGGCTGCTAGTGTTCCCGAACCAGTGAGTCAGCATGAAGAGGCAGATGTTGTGCCATTGGATCATCCAGATGCTGCAATGGAATCAGAAGCTCCTGTACATTCCAACCAGGAATTTAGTGGGACAGAGAACCTTGACCCAGTTCTTGTGGATGGTAATGATGATTTGAAGAAAACTGTTGAAGACTCCTCAACAGAAATTCAAGCTGAGGAAGAATCGATGATCTCCCCATCAGCCTGGGTTGAAATAGAAGAGGAACATCAGGCGATGCCGCCCTGTGATGACAGGCCATGTCAGCAAGCCTCTACAGCCAATATTGTGCCACTTGGATCATCGAGTCCACGAGTTCGTCATTCGTTGTCCCAAATGCTGCAAGAAGAGAGTAACGAACCTGATATAATCGAATGGGGAAACGCTGAAATTCCTCCTGCCATAGTCTACCAAAAAGATGCACCTAAAGGGCTAAAGAGGCTCTTAAAGTTTGCTAGGAAGAACAGAGGAGATGCAAATGTCAGTGGTTGGTCTAGCCCGTCAGTCTTTTCCGAAGGCGAAGATGATGCTGAAAGCCTAATGAAAAGGGCTGCTCTTAATGCAAAGAACCATGGGCAGCAAAAAACTGCTTTGTGCGAAAGTTATGATTCTCGTGAACTTTATGCTGGTGAGTTTGCTTCTTGCCCTTAATCTTCTTCATTCTTCACTCTTTCATTACTTCGTCCAATACTTCGCTGAACAAGAATACTTTCATATTTTATTTGCTAAAGAATTTCAAAGATCTTGATTCTTCTGGTGAGGGAAAAAGAAGATATTTTTAGGGATTTGTGGTTGCATGGTCCTTTTTTTAAATTTTTTTTTTTTGTTAAGTAAAGAGTCAGTCTTTGAAAATTAAGAAAATGATCGCTTTTGTATATCAGAAGTACAATCGGTATCATTGAAGCAGTGATATTGATTGTATTTTATAATTGATTAACTTGGTGATTTAACCGGTTTTTTTGATAATAAATCATTAATAGATTAATGATAAATCAATTTTTTGATGATACATTATAATTATTCACGATGTACATCAATAATATACTGGCCTTTATCAATGCTATATTGCTGTAAAAAAAAAGGCCATTTCTCTATTTCTTAAAAAGTTAGGTCATTTCTTTAATTTTGAAAAAATCAGTAAGGTAGTTAAAAATGTGCCATTTGCCTAATCTTTTCATATTATTATCACTATTACTATGACTATTATTATTAGAAAGTAATATGACCCTTTTTTACTGTTGTGGATTATGTGCTTGCAGCTCAATCAAATATTGGCAAATTCAATAGCAGCGACTCAGCATCAGTACCCGCTACTAAGGGTGGGTTTGTCTTCACATATGATTTTGACTAAATAAACATTCTTGGCTTTTAGATGCTTTTCAACTTTTTCTCCTGCTCCCGCATGCATAAAGTACAATATATGTTTTCTCCTTTTCTTATTTCGTTTTTATGCTGCATGGATTCAAATATCTAATTTATTGATACTATAAACTTCTCTCTTTTTTAATTTTTTAATTTTTTTTCCAGCAACAAGATCATTCTTCTCCCTTTCAGCTTTTAGGGGCGGCGCAAAATAGGACCAACTTTCTTCACTTCTAGTGATGGCCGTTAAACTCGTCACAATAGTGAAAATTTGCCTCCTTTTGAATCCAAAGTGCAATGCAGGTTTAGAGAATAAAAAAAAAAAAAAGAAAAAAAAGGCAAAATTTCAACTTTTTGTTGCACCGTCTGTCACGGTTTGCATTGTTCCTGGTGCAGAGAAAAGATGTTATTCAATTGTATTTCTGTTGTTTTTTTTTTTTCTGTTAATTTTGTCCCATTTTATGTTCTGGGTTGTACATTCAATTTGCCCTGGTTTTAGGATTTCACTATTCTAAATCTCACTGTTGCTTATGGAATTTTTTTAGTCGACTAACCACTGCTTTTGTAAACCTGGATTGTCTCAAATCACGAACACAATTTGCATAACCCTCTATGCTATCTATGATATTATAAGAGGCATTCAAAATTAAAAAAAATTAAACACTGCATTTAACAATGTAGTTAGAACCAAAGTCAGAAGGAATATGAGAATTGTAACCTATTTTTGCATTATATTTTAGTACATGAGAGCTTTGTATTGTATCAGTTGGGACGACATTGTCAAACAATACAAAAATCAAAATAACTCAGATTTTTTTTTTAATTTTTTTTACAATGATAACTTTTTAGTTTCCCTTTTACGGAACTGGATATGAAAAAATATCAAAGTCCACATCTGATCCATAATAACGAGAGGAAATCTCGTCCACTGGGCTTATGTTGTCAACGGCAGCAGAATCATTCAAGGATGGCTGAATGGATGAGAGCTTCACAAGTTCATGCCCAATGACAAGATGATTACGAGTGTAGAGCTTTTCCAGGATCTGTTAGTGGAAAAAAAAATAAATATGAAAATCTCGGTGCTCATGGCAAAATAGTAATCATAAGACAAATTAGTCAGACCCACAATAATTGATGCAAAGATCTAAATCTGATGAGTTATAACATGCAATGTGATAACAGATGTTTTACATATATTGATGCTTTACGGTGGTCCCTTGTAAGTTGTAAGTCTCCAACCAATCAAGAGGCCTGAGCAAGAATGTCTTCCACCTCCTAATATTAAACCATCCATTTATAAATTTAATATCGTGTTTCTTGTGAATCTGAGTTATGATCAGCAAACTATCATTTGCGGTTAACCAATTGGAAACCGAGAATTTAGCATATCTAACTTTTTTTTAACTATTTTTTTAACCATCTAGTGACGTGGAACCATGTGGCTTCTACCATCCAATGTCTTAACATCCATCACTACCCATAGAGGCTCTGTTGCAAGTACGGACGGAGCCACATAGGGACGAGGTTGGGCGGGTGTCCCTTTAACTTTTTTTCTTATAATTTTGTATAAGAAATGTTCTAAAAATTGTATTCCGCCACCTCAATTTTAAATAAAGGTATTTTGCCCCCCTAAATTCAATTTCGCCTACCACTTTATTAGTTCAGCCTTACATTTGTCCCACCCCCAAACTAATTTTTTTTTTTTGGCTCTGTCCCTGATTGCAAGCATAACTAAGCGGCAAGGTGGCAACTTCAATTTGAGATGTAAAGTTTAAATCCTCCGCCCAGATCTCTCTCTTTCTCTTCCCCCAAAGACCAGATATTTAAATAATAGAAAACAAGTCCAATAGAGAGGAAATGGCTGCAAATAGAAGGAAAAAATTTACCTCTGCGATTTTCCTATTATATGCATGTAGACTTGATTTCAGCAAATCATGAGCTTTTAGGGCGTCTGAAAGTTCGCAACTAGATATATCTTCTTAAAAACCATACCATCCTGTAACCTGCCAAGAATTGAAGTGTCTTTAAAGTATACGGACTAAACGTGGAATATATGTCCATTATTGTACAAGATAGGAATCAAATTTCAACCTTGTACCTGCTGATACACTTCAAGCTTTATTTACTGTTGCACAAGAAGTTTCTAGATCACGATGGAATCCGCTTTTCAAACACTATCCAGGATTTACATTAGATAAACTATCGCTAGCTAAAAATGCATCTAGCATCACTTCTTTGGTGTCATCATCGTTAAAATTCTCAACCTGTAAAGAACACTGAAAGAAAGTAAAGAAAATGGCTTGCACGGAGAGAATCTAAAACAAAACAATTTCTATGATCCGTTTCATGGCCACAAATTAAATTCTACAAAAATAGCTTATATCAAATTGTAAATAGAGGACATAAAAGACTTGGAAATGAGGCTCCAAGGTACTTGTACCCGCAATGTTTGGGAGTTGCTTAATTTTATGCTTTTCACAGTCAAGAGTACCGCTGTCCAATACTATGCCCAGACAATTTGGTTTGACACAATGGACAGCATTAAGAACAAGGTCGGACAAATTTGCTTTCAAACAACCACTGCACTAACAGCGCAATGAGTACTCATCTTCAAGAAACTTGATGCGATCCTTACAGTCCCACTGCCCAACCTGTAAGAGAAAACCAAACTTCTTTGCTGTACATCTAAATTACGCAGCACACAAAACAATACTAGCATCTAAACTAGGAATTTGTACACCACACTGTCATTATTTAAACAGGAAAAAAAAAAATCTTATGTAGCAATTCCAGGAAGATGGAAGGACAAACAAAGAAATGGTATTTTTATCATACCAAACTGAGTGATGCCCACTTGTTGAGAGCAGCCATTGTAGACCATAGGACAAGTCCAGGGGACACCCAGTTCTTACTATTTCTGTTGTCCGAGCGAAGAGTGTATGTGAAAGGAACTAGGCATGAATGTTTGGCTGGCAAGAATGGTTGAAAAAACTGCCAGCCTTATAAATAGGTTGACCTACTTTAACCTGGGAAAGTAACAAAAATGTGATGCGCATGACTTACAAGGCATAATTCTTTTCTCAACTAAAAGTGAAAACAAGCTTCCCTGCACATATCACAAGAGGTATTAATATACTTCTAAAAATCGTGCTTGGTCAACGGATCATAGAATGCTCAGACGAGTGTTACCGGATTATAGTCAACAGAGTAATTCCATGGTTTAAGATGTATTACCAAATTTATCAAGTGGTTAGGAAAACAAAGAGCAAAAGAAATGCAGACCTGTTCCGCGTTACTGGTTAGAGCTCCTGACGAAAATTTCTTAAACTGATCTACAATCCCATGAAGATCAATGGATTTGATACGAGTGATTGCCATGGAATTCACCCTAACTTGTGATATAAGGATGACAACCTGAAACCATGTAAAAAATTGAAACATATAATAGATAATAACTAAAATAAAAATAAAATTTGACGAAAATCTTGGCCATAAAAATGTAGAGAAATATCAATTATATACTGACAAATTACGGAATACCATGTGGCTGATGAAGCGCATCAAATAAAGCTACAATGTGTAAGCACAGAAGATAAAGGAAGGGGTATGGCTTCAACGAGTAACGTTCCCCCAGCCTTCTTGGTTCATATTGAAGAACCTTTTTCAGTTGTATTAACAGACAACTCTCTTGTCAGTGGTATCATATTCCGATTTAATAATTACAGTTTTCTATTATTGGCCTTCAATCCATTTAGTTGCTACCTAATTGGGCACGATCACATATTCCTCTGTCTTATTAAAGTCGGGTTAAGAAATTTGTTTCATTGTCTACTGTGTTTTGTCATTTCAATAATAAGAGATTGTTTTGTCATTTCAATAATAAGAGATTCAAGATTGACTTGGGCCTACACTTCACAGGTAATATATAAGAGTTGTTGGGAAACTCATTGCCATTACTGCTTGAATGAACTACCAGTTGATAAAGCTCCTTGTACATCATGCTCTATACCATTTTACTGCTCCTTTAATTGTCAACTGCATGCAGAGGCGAAATTGTTTAGTTACCCAGAGAGTCACGGAATTCAAAAAACTCTATCCAACAATCTTGAACAGTGTTGCAAAATTAATGCGATAGAAACAAAGAATAAAAACACACAGAATTTACGTGGAAACCCAAAACGGGAAAAAACCACGGGCAGAGGAGAAGAAAATCGCTAAACTCGTGAAGATTACAGTGGAGGCGTTAGGGAGGCTTAAAATTCGGTAAAAAAACAAACCCTAACGTAATACATTATATAAATAGGTATAGGCAAAACCCTATGGACCAAAAATATAAACTAAAAGGCCCAATAACACAGGTCCGTACCGCGGGGGGGGGGCCCCCCCCCCCCCCCACCCCCCCC
>CAMOHE010046706.1:0-13054 GCA_946598075.1 Artocarpus hirsutus | reverse complement strand
GTCCGGGGGGGGCGTCGCCCCCGCACCCCCGATCCCTCCGCTACCACCACAAATCTCATGAAAAATCCCATTTTTGTTTTTCACCACAATTTGTAGCATCGCGAGCTTTTCGGGTCGGGTCAAACTAAATTCGGGTCACCATACTCTAACAAACAATATGTTACAGAGATCACTTTAGGCACGAACTTGGAAATAGACAGTGAGCACATACCTGAACATAGACACGAGTGTCAAGGAGAGTTATGGCCTTCGGTATTGCCATCAGAGAGTTTTGGCTGGTCGAGCATTTGTGAAGTCTACATTGCAAAGAATAGACTCCCTTGAGATCATCGGAATTTTGGTAAATTTCAAAAGATAGCACTATATTCAACAGTACCTTTCTCACCATTATTCTCAAATGTCTCCTGAAAGCAAATTAGAATTGTATATATATTCCATAGTATTGTTTTGGTGTCTGCAGCGCTCCAGTGACCTTGAAATTCAGTTAAATGGGTTGTCTATAGCACAGGTCTCTTTCTCTAAGAAATCATTGTTATTACGATTATCATATTTCAACATCATGTTATTGGTAATATTAGAAAGTACCCGCAGATATAAGAAAACCATACGGGACTGGAGCGAGTATATGCCAATTACGACTTAATAATAAAACATATCTTACCCAAAATATTCAACTTCTCTACAGCATTTTGTAATGGTGGACTAGCGCTACCATGTTCATCTGAAAGTGTCTTCAGTTCACTTTCTATCTGGCTCTTTGTGCCTGATGACAACTCCACAGTCTTGGACACATTCAAGTCATTGATAGTTTATAATTTCCCAAAGAAGCATTAGCCCTACCTCTTCTGTACCATGCCAGCAAGAAGATGAGAAACAATCTAGAGATAAGTGGAAACAGAAATTAGAACAAAGAACTACCAATTCATTTCCAATTATCCTCTAACTCAAATTCCCAACTCTTTTTTTAGCCCCATATCCAACAGTAAGCTATCCATAATTCTATGCATGACACAGTGCATGCTTTCATGAAATCATACCACAAATAGATTAATGTCACTGGAAAGAGCATTTCACCTTTGAAAAGCTTGGAGAAATTCGAAGTGCGTGATTGCGGTCACATATGCATTCTGCTAGCAGATTCATTTTCTAAAGAGAAACACATAACAAATACAAATATCAGTGTGTTAAAAAGATAAAGACATGCAATTTTAATCAAAAACTTGTTTCTTTTCAGTTTTAAAGTAATATTGTCCTTAGGAATAGCTCGTTTGTTCTAAGAAACTTGAAACTAGGATTTAGTGAATCAAGTAGCCACTTTCATTTAGAGCATCGAATATATATAGAACTCAACTATATATAATATATATTTAAACACTCACATACAAACCGAAAGCTCGATTCAGATACAAAGTAGCAGCTAGATTTTTGTCCATGTCTTCAGCATCCATAGGAGCAACTCGCAGTGCCTGTGAAACATAGTTAAAAGTAAAAAAGCAAGCCTAAATAATAATCATAATTACAAATGCAATTGCAAATGCATTTCTATATTATTATTTTCATGGAAGCTCCAAGTTCCATTACTGATTTTAAAGGTCATATACTTGGAATTATCTACCAAAATAATCCTGTTAATTCAAATAATTTCCATTATGTTCTGAATAACTGGAGAAGAACCTGGGAATAAGAATCCAACGCATTGGCGTAATCTCCGGTCGCGAAGCACGGATTTCCCTTCTGGTTCCACTGCAAAGCTTCGTCCACGTTCTTGCCACACAGAGCCTTCTCCGAGTCAGCCAAGTCTTCCACCATCTACGACTCTATAAAATGGCGAAATTAGTTCCAAATTCTGCAGAAAAAGGGAAATCTTTTCGTAGAAATGAGTGGAGAGGATAGACTAGATGGTAACACATACATGGTGAAAGGGCGGGAAGTGGAGAAGAAAGTCGACAAGAGAGGAACAATTGGGAGGAAGATCGTCTGGAGTGGTTGTAAGATAAATTATACAATGTAAACATGCTTCAAATCCAAATAGCATTTAGATTAAATGCAAAAACGTAAAAAATCGGGGCTCTTGGACAAGTAGTCCGCCCAAAAATTTTTTTTGGGCAAATGACCTTTTTTTTTTTTTTTTTTTTTTTTTATTAATCCGAAAATTAGTTTTTTGGACATCAAAACGGTTTCAGTTTTTTTTATTTTTACCACAGTTAGATTTCTCTTTGCGATACAGTCCTTTTTCTCTTTTCTGTGAAAAAAGTTTGGGCAGTTTCGGTGCTCAGAAAAAAACCTTTTTTTAATGCAAAAAAAAAAGAGGTTATTCACTTAATTTCAAATTTTCTTAACTTTTTTTTTCAAATTTTCCCTAAAAAATCCTTACCTCCTGTTATTGATTTTTGTCAAAGAATGATGGTGTTATCTGTATTTTCTTATTTAAGTGTTTTTTTAAATCTTTGTAATTTTTAATCGATGGTATATTTTTTGAAGTAAGATTATAGGCTTAAGGGACCCAAATTTTGTTTCTGAATTTTTGTTGTTACTCTGTCCATCACAAAGTCTGTCCTTTTAATCATACAAACCATGGGCAGTTACAAAGTAGTTTTAAAAAAATGTCATAACTGCTTTTAAATTAATTGGAATTATGGGCCACATCTAGAGGGTTATTTTTGTCCAAAAATTAAAATCTTAACATTCTTCCACTTGGCCCATATATTCCATAATTCATACTAATAAGAAACAAAATACATGAATCATGGTGATGGGTCCTATAAATTACGAGTATTATCTTACATGTATCATAATATATTATCTCTCTCAAAACTAGCCCATATTACTTGATGAATAAACTTTATGTTTATTATAGGTCTAATTATTAATGCTGTTTCTTAAATTGATGAATGTGTACACAAGGAAAACTAAATATGAGAAAGCATCACAACTAGAGTTTCATTAAAATTAATATCCGTTCTTACAACGAAAGAAAATCACATAAGGGAGTCCTATTTTCTCTACATGATCCTTGAATTTCAATAGTGGCATGCCTTTTGTCAAAGGATCTGCAATTATCAATTTAGTGCTAATGTGTTCAATGAGCACTGTTTTCTCTTTAACACATTCTCTTATGGCTAAATACTTGATGTCGATGTGTTTACTTCGACTACCACTTTTGTTGTTCTTAGCCAAGAAAACTACAGTTGAATTGTCACAATATATCCTTAATGGCCTAGAAATCAAGTCGATAATTCTTAGTCCAGAAATAAAACTCTTCATCCATACACCATACGAGGTAGCCTCAAAACAATATACGAACTCAGACTCCATGGTAGAAGTCGTGATCAGAGTCTACTTTGTACTTCTCCATGAAACAGCCCCTCCAACTAAAAGGAAGACATATCTTGACATCGACCTTCTAGTGTCAAGGCATCCAGCATAATCAGAGTCAGAATATCCAATCACTTCTATATTCTTAATTCGTCTGTACATAAGCATGTAGTCTTTGGTATCTTGAAGGTACCTCATCACATTCTTTGCAGCTTTCTAGTGGTCCAACCTAGATTACCCTGATATCTTCCCAACATCCTAACAGCAAATACAGTGTCAGGTCTTGTGCAGACCTGAGCATACATCAAGCTTTCAATAGCAGAAGCATATGGAATGTTTTGCATTTGTTCCCTCTCAAGGTCATTCTTCGGGCATTTCCAAATTGAACTTATTACCCTTGACAATGGGAGCTATACTTGGTGAGTAATCTTTCATCCGAAATCTCTCATAAATTTTGTTGATATAAGTTTCTCGAGACAGACCCAAAATATCTTTAATTCTGTCTCTCTATATCTTAATGCCAATGACATAAGATGCATCACCCATATCTTTCATGTCAAAATTTTTAGAGGGAAATTGTTTCATCTCATATAGCAAGCCCTTATCATTGATTGCAAGTAAAATGTCATCCATATATAGGATAAGGAAACATATTTTGCTCCCACTGACGTTCTGGTATATACATTGATCCATAATGTTCTCCACAAATCCAAATGAAGAAATAACATCATGAAATTTCAAATACCACTGATGGGAGGCTTATTTCAATCCATATATGGATTTCTTAAGCTTGCACACCAAATGCTCACCATCACTAGACTTAAATCCTTCTGGTTTTTTTCATGTAAACCTCTTCCTCTAGTTCTCCATTGAGAAAAGCTGTTTTCACATCCATTTGTTGCAACTCCAAGTCAAAATGCGCAACTAATGCCATAATAATATGGAAGGAATCTTTCTTAGACATAGGAAAAAAGGTCTCTTTATAATCAATCCCTTCTTTTGGAGTGAATCCTTTAGCAACAAGTCTTGCCTTATATCTTTCAATGTTACCTAATGAGTCTTTCTTGGTTTTAAAAACCCATTTACATCCACTGGCTTTTACACCATCAGGCAACTTGACAAGAATCCCAGATTCCATTAGAGGCCATAGAATCCATCTCATTTATCATGGCATCATACCAGAGTTTTGATTCTGCACAACTCATGGCTTGTGAAAATGTTTCAGGATCATTTTTAGCTCCAATGTTGGAGTCCGATTCTTGTAGATACACAATATAATCATTAGGTATTGCTGATTTCCTCATTCTAGTAGATCTCCTTAATGTTGTACCAATATTTTCTTGAGGAACTTGTTGATCAACTAGCTGTTCAACCATTTCTGACAATTCCTAAACAGCTTGATCTATTGGATTATTATCAGCAGCTTGTGGAACTTCAATGATTGGTCGCACAACACCTATTTGAACTTGAGGGGTGTTATGAATGATGATCAATCTATTACTTAAGCAAGATCGTTGATATTCAAAATGATCTCTTTCGAGGATGACGTCTCGGGATCGATCCCTCCCACTGATCAAGTCATTCTTAAGAAATTTTATATTTTTTGATTCCACAATCTTAGTGCTATGAAAAGGACAATAGAATCTGTACCCCTTGGATCTTTCGGCATATCCAATGAAATACCCACTAATAGTCCTTGTCCAGTTTCTTTTCTTGTGGGTTGTAAACTCTTACTTCAGACGGGCATCCCCAAATGCGTATATGTCGCAAACTCGGTTTCCAACCTTTCCACAATTCAAATGGCATCTTTGGGACAGCCTTGGTTGGAACTCGGTTTAATATATATGCAGCCGTTTTAAGAGCTTCAGTCCACAAGGACTTCAGAAGATTGGAGTTACTTTGCATACTCCGCACCATGTCCATTAGTGTTTGGTTTCTTCTTTCTGCCACACCATGCTGATCCGGGGAACCAAGCATGGTGTATTGGGCAACTATCTCATGCTCTTGAAAAAACTTCGCAAATGGACCCGCCGCCTGTCCATTCTTAGTGTATCTACCATAATATTCTTCGCCTCTATCTGTCCTTACGATCTTAATTTGTTTTCCACATTGTTTCTCTACTTCAGCCTTGAAAACCTTAAAGGCGTCCAATGCTTCATCCTTTGTATAAAGCAAGTAGAGATACATGTATCGTGAATAATCATCTATGAAGGAGATGAAGTATTTCGGACCATGTGAATCCATGTCTCGACTACAAATGTCTGAATGTATGATTTCCAACATGGTAGTACTCCTCTTTGCACCTTTCTTGGATTTGTTGGTCTGCTATCCCTTAATGCAGTCCACACAAGTATCAAAATCAGTAAAATCTAGAGTATTGAGTACTCCATCATTTACCAATCTCTTAATCCTCTCTATGGAGATATGTGTAGCGTCCAACGCGGGCCCCACCTCAAACCTCCATAGGACCCACCTTGCGGGGCCCCTGGACTTAAAGCTCTTATTGGTGAACCGTTCTCGTGTCGTCCCGCTCATCCGTACTATCCCCTTTGGGGCCCTCTGGCCCCTCAAGGTTTTCTTTCACGTCCCTTGGGTTCGAACCTCAAACCTCCCTTAAGAGGTTCTTATTTCCATCTCGAGTACCAATTGAGTTAGTAGCTCAACTGGTACTCGAGATGAAAATAAGAACCTTTTAAGGGACGTTTGAGGTTCGAACTCGAGGGACGCAAAAGAAAACCCTGAGGGACTAGAGGGCCCCAAAAGGGACAGTACGGATGAATGAGACGGCACAGGAACGGTTCACTAATAAGAGTCGTAAGTCTGAAGGCTTTGCAAGGTGGGTCCTATGGAGGCTTGAGGTTGGGCCCATGTCGGATGCCACAATATGTCCCAATCTCTGGTGCCACAATATAAAGGAATCCTCATTTATAACACATTGCTTTTTGCCAGTGTGAACATGCATAGTATTGTACGTAGCATCATTTTGCAAATCAATAGAGAAAAGACCATTGGACAAAGTACCATTTCTAACAAGATTTGATTTATAAAACAAACTGAAAGATGTTTCATAAAAATTAAAAGAAAAACATAATGGTACAAGTCTCAAAATTGAAATCAAACTTCTAGAGAAATTTGGTACATAAAATGTCCTTTCCAAATGCAAATTAAAACCACTACTTAAAACTAAGATGCATGTCCCAATGGCTTCCACATGTGATCGCATCTTGTTTCTAGAATAGATGCCTTCCTTACTTTGCGTTAGTTTCCTTAGGTTTCACATACCCTGAAAAGTATTCGAAACATGGATTGTAGATCCAGAATCAACCCACCATCTGTTATAAACGATATCAACCATATTAGATTCATAATAGATAAATGAGATTGGTTTACCTTTCTTTTCAAGCCATTTCTGGAACTTTGAGCAATCCTTTTTCATATGTCCCTTCTTTTTATAGAAGAAGCACCTGGATTCCTTAGGTTCCTTCTTGATCCCTCGTTAGGGTGGTATTTTACCTTTCCCCTTCGCTTTGGCTTGCTTTTTGTCAAAATTGAGGCTAACAAACACATATATCATGCTTCACTAATGTAAATGATGTTCTAAACCATGAATCTAGTGACATAAAATCTGCTTGTGGGCTTAAGTTTTAATTCAATGAGATCCATGTATAAATTTATGATAAAATTATCAAATTATGGTCCTTTTCTTAATTCCTGTGGGTAAATTAAAAAATATAATTTGATATTTCATCCTAATTAATCATACAAATATAATAGAAATTCCTGTGGGATAAAATCTATCATATTCAATATGATTAATCACAATTAATGTTATAATGTGATCCTAACTACTCAATATATAATTTTGTCTAATTAAAGATGCTGTGGCTTCTTCTTAATTATTTAAAATTATACGGATCACTCAACTTTCAATTTAATTCACGACTAAGCTTATATAATTACATAAAATATAAGCAATGTGAACACTTAAATTAATTTCATGCACTAAAATTATTTAACTCAATTTTGCATGCATAATTAAATAATATATATTATACACAAATAAATAATAAGACAAATAAATAATTCAAGCACATGAAGATCGTAAATAATTACATGACAAATACATTTAATAAAATGCTACATATGAATTTTCAATAAAAAACCAAAAGGAAAATTCATAAATAATAAAACAAAATTAAAGCTTAAGACAACATATACGGCAGCTAAACGAATCCAAGTTCGTGAAATCAAACTTTAGTTTTTTTTTTTTTAATTTTCAAGTCCCAGAAAACGACATGTCGTTTTAAGCATTAATGCTCAAAACGACATGTCGTTTCATAGTGTGAAAAAATGATTCTTCATACTGCAAACGACACGTCGTTTTGCAGGTGAGCCTGCCAAACAACACATCGTTTTTCCAGTGAGCTGAGAACAAAAATGCCCAAACGACGTCGTTTTTTGCTCGACTGTGGCTGGGTCAAAACAACCTGTCGTTTTTCCACTCGAGAAACTTCGTCTTTAAACTCAGTCGGGTCAATTTGACCCGGTTTTGACCCAATTGCAAACCTGGTTCGTTTTTCACCATTCGGACACCGTTTTTGACGTTTTAAATTACAGAAAACTTAGAAATCCAATATCTTAATGATTTTTAATCTCAATTTTCATTAAAAGGCCCTCAAATAAAAAACTTAAAAACATCAAAAATTATACATAAACTGTGTATTTTTCAGATAACCAAAAAAGCAAAGCAGAGGTCTTAAACTTGCTCTGATGTCAAATGTAAGATAAATTATACGATTTAAACATGCGTCAATATCCAAATAGCATTTAGATCAAATGCGAAAACGTGAAAAATCCTTACCTCCCGCCATTAATGTCTGTCAAAGAATGATGGTGTTGTCTGTGTTTTCTTATTTGAGTGCTTTTCTAAACCTTTGTAATATCTGATTGATGGTGTATTTTCTGAAGTGAGATTATAGGCTTAGGGGACCCAAATTTTGTTTCTAAATTTTTGTTGTTACTCTGTCCATCACAGAGTCTGTCCTTTTAATCGTACAAACCATGAGCAGTTACAAAGCAGTTTTAAAAACGTCATAACTGTTCTTAAATTAATTGGAATTATAGGCCGCATCTAGAGGGTTATTTTTGTCCAAAAATTAAAATCCCAACAGTGGTCTCGGCCACAATGCGCTTTAGGGTTCCAGGAATCGTCGATTTCAGCTTGTCCATGTTCGCCGGTGAGTTTCAAAGCGTTACTAGACTTAATGGCACCTAGTTTAAGAGCTGTCAAGAATTGTCGTTTTTGGACCTAAAAGGCCTTTTCTGAAGCCAAAACGACATATAGCTTTTTCACAAACGACCGTTTCTTTTTCCTGGATGTCGTTTTTGGTTGTAGGTAAAATGATGTGTCGCTTGGTCATAAGAGAAAAAATATGTCGTTTCTATTACTCAAACGGCACATTCTGCTTGCCTTAAGGGAATAACGACGTGGCCTTTCTTTGCGCCCAAGGTATACTCTATGCGCCTTTTTCGTCATTGAAGAGTTCAGGACTGTAAACGACATGTCCTTTCTTTCATTTATGTAGCTGGATGTCGTTTGAATCGAACAAATAAACTCGTGGCAGTTTTTAATTATTTATATATTTTCTAGGTCCATCCTTTAACACCTTTTTGAAAGAAATGACAGCAAAACTTCCGTCGCATGTTTAGCCATAAACGACATGTCGTTTTATCAGCTGAAAATCTAAGACTTCATTTTGGACCACATGAACAAGAGTTACAAGACTTATGTCGCATGACTTTCAAGAACAACATATCCTTTTGGTGATGCATAAAAAATCACGTTACAAATTGCCCTTAAGACCTCTTTTGAGTGAACGAATTGCCATGTTTTAGTTAAGCCCAAACTCTTTTTCTAGGTGCAAGATCTGATGTTTTTATCTCATCCAGTTTGGTTGCTACAATGAAATCATTCACACTCAATCCTCCTGCAATAACAAAACGAACATAAAACCAACTTGTAGAGAAATAAATGATATTTATGGAAAACCAAATTTGCAAGTCAAGAGAAGTTTACCAATGGAGGATGTCCATACTACAGCTCTAACTTGGTTGTCTTGTTCCAAGTGGAGATCTGGGAAATGCCGTGTGGATTCTACAACCTTGTATATCCTGTTAACAAGTTCTACCCCACATTGATAATCTTTTAACTTCCACAAACATTGTAGTTTCAGAACCCCACCGTCATTTATAAGTCTCCAACCAACAACCTATAATCATAAAACAAGTTAAGTTTAACAAAAACAAAATAACAAATGAAAAGTTGGGAGAGTGGTTAAAATCACCTTTTATGATTTGAACTGTATTTTAATTTGAATTTTGTGGGAGAAAACGCTATAACAAAAGTGGTTGGAATTATAAAAAATGGTTGAAACTGCTTTTGTCAAAAAGCAATAAATTTAGTGAATATCACATCAAAATGAATAAGTATGCAAAAATTGACATAACCTAATACAAATATAAGAGTTTAAAACAGAGATCTACCGGTAGGCACCGTAGAATTCTCATTAAAAAGAAGTTAATGGAATTAATAAATAATAATCATGACCCAAAGTTATTTCTTTCCCAACTTGTATCTACTGTCAAATTTATAGCCTTTGTTCCAAAAGCAGGATTCTTGAAAACTTTTCTCTGTGACAATTCAAAGAACACAATCAACTGTTGAACCTCCAAAAGTCAAAATTTCAAGAAAGCTGGCCTTACGTGCACCTCAAAGACAAGGTTCTTTAAAAAAAAAAAAAAAAGCTTCTCTTTCTACTGAATATGAATTGTCAAGAGACAAGCGTTACTTGCGGGACCAATTTTTGGTTACTTGGGTTGAGGGAAAGACCAAAAGAGTGTTGAATTTTTCCCCTTTTTAATTTAACCAAAATCAAAAACCAGATAAACTAATCAAAAACCAGATAAACTAACTTTTCACAGCTCCAAAACTATAAATTTCACCATTTAACAATGTAAACAACCCAAAATTCCCTCAGCTCATCAACTTCCGACCAAGAAATTTAAAAAATTTTAGCTGTTCCAAACCCAAAATCAACAACAAAGATACATCCCAATCCCATTCATTAATTTCATCGAACAACATATCCACCAACATAAAAGAACAAAAAAAAAAAAAAAAACGAAAATCACCTTCTTGAGGAGCTTGGTGGCATCGTCCTCGGACATGGGCGGTTGCAGAGGCGAGACGGGCTCGCAGCTTTGCTGGGCAAGAGAGAGAGCGGCCAAATTCGGGATAAGGATCTTGTGCTCCGTGTCGACGTTGCCCAGAACCTTCTCTCCGAAGTTGCTCTCCAACTCCGCCGGAAAAGGGTCTCTCGCCCCGAAATCGCCCAACAAGTCCGTTCCCAGACCCCGAAGGGTGGTGCTAAGGTTCGTCAGCCCGAGTCGGGTCCGAGTTGAGAAGGGAAGAGACTTGGTGAGTGGTTGTTTGGATTGGTACGGAGCGGCGGAGAGGTTGGGAAGACGGAGAGGGAAGGTGAGGTGTGTGGTGGCCATGGCTCCGGACTCTCTCCCTCTGTGCACCAACCGTCAGTTGCTTCCCTCCGGCCTGTCTCTCGAGCTCTGATTGGATTACTTGGTCATATTTTGGGGAGAATTATTATTACTAGTGGTTGGAGTAAGTTCCACGTCATCATACATTTATGACCCTACACGTGGCATTAGCCCACGGTAGCTACTCATGTATTTTTTATTCTTTTTATTCTTTCATTTGTTTTCTACCCCTTTCCCCAACAGACTTAAATCCTTTAATTCTTCGTTTTATTTGGTGTTTTAAATAGTATCCAGTCTATATATTATGACATGTCTTCTAATAAGATATATATAAAAGTCAATTAAATTTTATTTTAAACTTTTTAAATAATATATTATAATACGATTATTTTAGCACCATTTTACATATTTAAATTAGACATAAAATTTAAATCTTTTCTCAACAAATGGGATTTATACAAGGATTTTTTTTCCTGTTTTATACTTTGCATTTTGAGTTTATAAAAATATAATGTATTTGAGGTGTTTTCAAGATCATATTCTTGAAACTTTAAATTCATATTTATTATGTAATTTTTCAGCATCAATAGTTGATTTTCACTTCAAAATTGACAAATCTAACTTTCAGAGTCTATAAATGATCGTGTAACAAAAAATGAATCAGGTGTAATGTTTAAAGAAATAAGAAAAATGTCATAAATAGTATTTTCAAGTTAAGTTGTAGAAGTTCATTTGTCAATTAGTATTTCATTTCAAGTTTATTTAGAAGTTACATAGAATAAATTAGTCAATTAATTAAGTGGTCAAAATTAGTTATTGACCTTAAAAAAATACAAATTTTATGTGCATTTGAAATTTGAAAGTATAGTTTCGATAACGTCCAAAATAAATAGTTATTTATTTTATAAGCTCAAAACCCATGCTATAAAATCATTAATATTCCTCAAATGAAAGTTGAAATTTTTGGAGGATGTAGTTTATATAGGCCATGTTTGGTCGTGATTTAACTCTTTGTTATAATGTTTATGTAATACTATCATGGGCGGAAAATGAGATTGGTAACAAAACTACCAATAGGATTGTGCAACGATAAGGATGCTTTTTGTTCTTCTCTTTCCAATATGTTCTCAGACCAAATATCGGCAGTCTCAAAACAGAAGGTCTTGCCTGACCAATGAGTTGTGTGGTGTTGGATCCCTGATCGTTTGCCTGAAAGGTTGAAACAAGGCTCACCTACGTATAGATCAACCCTTCAATTTCTAATGTTGGACGTCAAGATTTCTTCTATAAATGATGGGAGTGGAGGGCGTGATGGCACTAATAATTCATTTTTTTGGGTAACAAACAAATGAAAGATCTGCAACAAAAATGGAACTTCGTATAATTCATTTTTTGAGTAACAACAAATAAAAGATCGGCAACGAAAATAGAACTTCGTTATGTCAGACAAAAAAAACTATACTGAAAATGAAAGCTGTTTTGAAAGAGACGTCAAAGATTTAATTACTTAATGTGAGGCTCGACTTTCATCTTTTCGGTAAAGTTAGGTGCATGCCACACCATCTTAGCAAAAGTGCATGATAAATTTCTTTACTCAAAGTAATAGTTTGATTTCTTTTCTCAGATAATAATTTGACTGTTTTATTTATCATAATTAATGTTTGTTATATAACTCTGGTGTTGTAATATTTGTCATAATTGAGAGAAATTACCACCTTCATTTAAAAAAAAAGTTTAGCTCAATATTGAAGATTAATTAGTCTTCAATTGAAATGAATAGCGACTTTTTTTTTTCTCTTTCTTTTTTGTGCCTATCGAGTAAGTAGAAATGGTAACGCGAACATTATTAGACGTGTGGGCATCAATATTCAATTATAAAAATATATTTTGTGGAAATTTATGGTCGGCTTTTCATCAAGTGGACATGCTTGTGCTATAGCGGTAATGAATGATGATCATTATACTTGGATCATGACAGTGTTCATCACATGGAACAGAGTGTTGCCTTCGATTTTAGTTGTGGCTATTATAACGGCATTAATTAATATCATTCTTTTAATGAATTTAATTATCACAGTTTTTTACGATAACATGTTATCTTAGTTTTTATCAATATCGTGTTTAAAAACATAGTTGGAACTGCAAAAACACTTAAAAAAATTGATTAGAGTCACAATTTAACAGC
>CAMOHE010046705.1:0-43731 GCA_946598075.1 Artocarpus hirsutus | reverse complement strand
ATATATATATATATATATATATATATATATATATATATATATATCCGTATATATATATATACATATACGTACATACAAAAGCCGTATCAAACCAAATATCCATAATTCTTATTATCAACGTAAAATTCAACCAAAAATTTGAGAAAATATTTCTCAATGATTCAATATGAAACCGCTCTGATGCCACTTGTTGAACAAATTAAACCAAAATTTACCAAGATCGTTCATGTTAAATCATTGAGAGAAATCATCAATTGCGAAAGCGTACTTTGATTCATGTTTTTGGATCTTTGTAGGTTATTGTCTTCCAATTCAATACGTATTCCTTTGAAACTTTAATGAAGATGGGATTTTAGAGAAGCAGGGATATCTGTAAATTTTCTGAATGAATAATACTTATGAAATTGGGGATCATAATTAGAATAAATAACTTTCTTTAGTTATTTTAATGTATTTTCAGTTTTACCTATCATAAAATCTAGAAATTACAAATTGATATCTACACATATAATAATAATAATAATAATAATAATAATAATAACCCATACATTATATTAATACCCAAAAAAACCTTTTAACTTTATCTTAATTATATCACTTTAATTTAAGCTTTACTTTAAGATAACATTATATAACATATTTAATTACGTATATAGGCCTACATGAAAAATTATTTTCCAACAAGAGATCAAAAATCAGTGGCCTAAAATAGCCTTTACAATAGAAGCAAAAATGGAAGCTATAACACCTGATTATAAAACAAATCAAAAGAAGAAAAAAAAAACTTTCTAGAAACCGATCACTGCCGGGGTTCATAGAAAGGGCAGGCAATACGGTTCGTGGGGCTTGGCAGCTTTCGTTGGTCTTTTACGGCGTTCATGGGGACCATCGATGAGATTCGCAGGGCTGGTGTTGGGCTTCGTGGGTGTTGGTCCATCGTCGGCAACAGAGAAGAATAACCCTCCAGCCCCCCTTGCATTCCTTCCAACAACCACACGCTTCGCCACCACCTCCACCCTGCCTTCTCCTTCATCGAAGTCGCTCCGCTCTTTACGCCATCGTGGGTGTTAGTCCATCACCACGCCTTGTCCTCCAAAAACGCCCTGCTCTTTGTGTTGTAGTGGGTATTGGACCATCACCACCCGTTCTTCTCTAAAACGACCCTACTTTTGGCGCCGTCGTGGGTGTTAGGCCCTCACCACGCCTTCTTCTCTGAAAACACGCCTGCTCTTCGCGTCGATGTTTTTGCTGGCCTCTCGGTGGTCATCCTATGGTTTAAAGGCGATGGGTCTGAGAATGCCAGTGAGGAGCTGCCGACGATGCCCACAGGGGCCTCAGTCTTACGGATTTTAGTTAGGGTTTGGAATTGCTTTAAATCAAGCACTTGGATTATAAGTTTTAAGAAATTAAGGGTTGAAATTTATTTGTATAAAAGTTTTTATTTTTAATAATTTCTATGTATAATAAAAAGAAATAATTTGATGTGTGTGAGCTTATTATAAGCTTACTTATTTTTGCCATTAGATTGAAATCTAACTGGCAATAACATTCCTTATTAACGGAGAATTTTAACATTTTTCACCGTGGACTCACCCTTAGAAAATATAAAAAAAACTTGTAATTTTTGAATGTATTATTTTACTATTCTGAAGTCATGTTCTGTGAGGTAAAATTTTATATTTACTCTTTCATTGACGAATCTAAATTAATTTTGTAAACTAGTGATAAAAAATCAAAATAAAAAAATTAAACAAAACTTATAAAAAAATTCGTGCATGCAGATTTATTTTTTTTTTTTGTATTATTTGTACTTATTTTTTTTATAGTTTTAATAAAATAACATGAAATTTATAAATAAAAAGTAAGTAGGAAATTTCACATCATAATACACAAGTTTTTGGTACCAAAATAAATTTTCAAAAACTACAATGAATTGTTTTGATATTTTTCAAATAATAGAATACTAATGTAATATTTTTCTAATACAATGTTGATACAAATTAGTTACAGCTTAATGTTTACTTGTTTTTTAGTGGTGTTTTCTATGGTCTTATTTTTACAGGACTCTCAATCTGAGTAAATCAAATTTTTCTACCGATTGTGGAGTTTTTTTTTTATTTTTTTATTTTTTTTTAAGAATCATGTGTGTGCATCATTATTTGTGTACTCCTTTAAGTATGCATATTTATAACTCGGTATACATCTATTCTTCTTCTTCTTGAGCATTATTAGAGTTTACTAGTAGAACTTATTGTCTATTGCGAATGTGATTTCTTATAATTTAGGACCATATGAGTCAATGTTAGTGTTTGTACTTAATTTGAAATATATTCTCCTTGCAAAAAGAAAAAAAAAAGTGTAGTTCTGATGCATATTACTTAATACAAAAACTCGTAATTTATTGTAGGTTTGCAAACTATGACATGATTAAACTTTTAAGAGATCTAGTATACTGGTTTAAGCTAATTAGCTTAAACCAACAATAATATAAAATTCTCACATGTTATAATGTAAAGCAAAAACAACTATAACGTAAAGTTTTCACGTACTACAATATGTAAATCATAAACTTTGGTTCAAATTAATGTGCCAAACATCTTATTCATTTATATCATGATTTTTTTTAACGAAAAACATCATAGGCAAAATCATACAATATGTAAATCATAAACTTTGGTTCAAACTAACGTGCTAAACATCTTATTCATTTATATCATGATTTTTTTTAACGAAAAACATTATAGGCAAAATCACACATTTGCAAATATTATAACGTAATTTGAGCATTAGTAGAGTTAAGTACAAAGAACTACTTAACATTTCTCTTAGTGGTGATTTGGGTGGGTGTGTCACATATTTCACATGTCCAATTTCACGTTTGTTTTACATAAATCATCGAGACATGTATGTGAATGTCATTTTTATGATGGGTTTTTAGTATATTTACCCCTTAAACTTTTTTGCATTTTTATAATATAGTCTTTAAACTTTTTTTTGAGACAATTAAGTCATTAAACTTAACAAAGTATGACATTTCACTAAACTTAACAAAATATGACATTTAAGAGTTAAATGGTTCAATTTTATGCCCAAAAAAATAAGAAAAAACAAAATAAAATTTAACAATTTTATTGGTATATATGTATATTTTGATTATTGTGGGAACTTAATTGTAGCACTTGGCTAAGTTTAAGGATATAATTATTACGAAAATAATTTAAAAACCACATTGCAAAAAAACCTTAAGTTTAGGGTTTTTGACTTTGCCATGCTTGTTTTGGTATAAATGTCGGTTCCATTTTTTGAATTTACTTATTCACCCATTATCTTTACATGTAAATTAAGCTTATGATTTTCAAAAAAAAAAAAAAAGTTATTTGAAAATCAATCCTTTAAATGTAGAATTTTCTCACCAAAATGTTTTGCTATATTATTAGAACTAGTTTCATGCACGTCCGATGGACGTCCATGCGTGTAATTATGTATATAATCTTACAATTTTCAATATTTTTATGATTAGAATAATATTAGAGTTAATTATTATTAGTGATCTATAAAACCAGAATATTTATAGCTTAATAGAATATCATTAATATGTCTTTTAATCCACATTTTTAGGACTATTTTTTGTTTTTTGTTTCTTTGGCTGTCTAATTTTCGGCTCTGTGCTATTTGCCTTTCGACGGATGTGATATCTATTTTTTTTTGGTCGTTTTTCTTATTTAATAATATGGTCGAAGAGTCAGTATCGGATGGGATAAAAATTAAGTAAAAACCTAGTTGGGATTTTTTTTTTTTTTTTTTACCTATGATGCTACTTTTTCTTGTCATCTATTAAAAATTATATTATAATTAATTTTTAACTTTTTGAGCAAAATAAATGAATTATATTTAATTCTTTACGGGATATATTTTTAAGTTTTTCTTTTTGAAAATGAAAAGCAATAGGATATATACATATATGCACATTCTCTACAAACAGAAAAATTGTGGTTGTAAATACTCCATGCTTATAACTAATAAAATGAGTTACATGATAATTCATGATATATCCCTAGTAAAGAAAAGAATTTACTAATTTAATTATCTATTTTTTTAATACTTCATATTATTATTTAAAGAGTCAAGTACATATTGACACAATACTCATTGAGTCAAAAGAAAACAATTTTGGCAAAATATTTATTGACATAAAAAGAAATAACAAAAGAAAAGGAAAAGATATCAAGAAAAAAAGGTGCCATATGTGTTAAAGAAGGATAAGCCATGTGGGTTCATGAGAACCGTTGTGTTATTATTAGTTGAAAAATAAATAATTCTGGACCATTAAATTAATTATCAAGTTGGTTGAAGTACAAAATTTTTTCCCACTTCCATGTAAATTATAGAAAAAGATGTTTTGCTATAGTAAGAAATGTTAATGGCTCTAAAGGTCTTTGAACCTTCTATGACATTTTAATTCTTGAATTAATTTAATAGACTAAAGTAGTTTGTAAACTTTTTATATTATAACAATTTAGTTTTGGATTGATTTAATAGTTTTAAATAGCCTATAAATTAATTTTTAATAACAAAATCAATCCTATATGTTAGTCACTACAAAAATTTGAATTAAAAATATCACGATGGTGTTCATCCTGCGGCACTTCTCTACACAGCAATGACCTTACCCCATCATTGCACTCTTTTCGCAACAAAACCATCCCGTAGCTACTCTACTAGTTATCTCACAATTTTGTCACACTATAGCACCACGTCATCACAACGCCACCGTTTCGATTGTCACTATTTAACCTATTAAATTAATTCAGAAGCCACTCTATTATAATAGCAAAAGCTCAGGGACTATTTTAATTTTTTAAATAATTTAATGGTCAAAATGTAAAAATAATAGAAGTTTAAAACCTCTAAATCTATTACCCTTTGATATATGTATTATCGGGCAAAAAAGACTTGGATACAGCTACTATTCAAGCAAAGAAGGTAAGTCTTCGACTGTCTCAGGAGTAATGACCATTACTAATCTAAAACCAAGGCTGATTATGAGAATCTCTTACCAAGCTATAACGTCCCATGTGACTGAAAATCAGACTAATGAAAAATCCATTGCCAAGTGTTCAATCTTTCATCAAAGATCACGAAGTTCAGCCAAAAGAAGAGAAAATTACCTCAGACGACTAGTCCAAACGTAGCAAATGCTGTTATCAGTCACTCGTTAGCCTTCACTAGCCATCTAGCTAGCTGCGGTTGACTCGATCATCGAGTGGGTCATTACAACGCCGTCGGTGTCTTGTCTAGGATTTTTTTTTTTTTAGTTTGGTCAGTTCTATGGTGAGGACTTTATTTTCCCCGCCGATCGATGGTGTACAAGTACAATATAAGGACCCTTGAATGGTTATCTGATGTGGTGTTATAAAATGAGCTTAGCAAGTCACAGACTTGGATGTTGGGAATTGAACAAAACAAACTAAACTCTATCCAAAGGAAAAAAAGATTATTAATACTAATGTCTTGAGAGTCATTTTTACTTTTATTTTTAAACATTAAAAATTATTACTTTATCATATAAACTTTTAAAATTTTTCACTTTGTCCATTAAATTTTAAAAATCACCATTTTATCTTTGTTTCAAAATTTTTTATTTTGTCTCATTTTTTTTTCTGCTCAAATAAATTGAGAAGCATACCTTTCTTTGCACGCCAAGCATAATACTTGGTGCAGACTTTTTTCATGTGTCTAGGTTTACCACAAAAGAAACAACTATGATTTTTCATCCTTATCCTTATCCTTATGTTGTTTATTTTGTGCTGGATCTTTAGCAGCTTCATTACTTTTCTTTCTTTTCTTCTTCTTGTCCTCAGAGGTGCTAGCCAAGTGAGCACTTTCAGTCTTCTCTTGCTTCAGTCTTTCTTCCTCTTGCACACAGTAAGAAATTAACTCATTAAGAGTCCATTTCTCTTTCTGGCAGTTGTAACTGATCTTGAATTAGTTGAATTGTGCAGGAAGAGAAATCAAGACAAGATGTACTAGAAGGTACTCAAAAATTTCCAGATCTAGTGTCTTTAATCTTGAAGCTAGATGAGACATCTCTATGATGTACTCCTTGATGTTTCCTTTTGCTTTGTACCTCATTGAAATCAAGCTCGCAAAAAGCGTGCTTGTTCCAGCCTTATCATTTTTTGCAAAGCATTTCTCAATGGCCTTAAGGAAACCCTTGGCTGTAGTGACCTCATCAGGCACAATGTCCCTGAAGACTTCTGGAATGCCTATCTTAATGATCATCAGACTCATTCGGTTATAACAATCCCATCTTTCAAGTTCCTTTTTATCCTTAACAAAACTAGAATCTGTAATAGTGGGACGTTCAACCTTTATGGCTAAGTCTAGATCTAGGCAACTGAGAACGATTAACACATTCTTTTTTCAGTCCTTGAAGTTAGTCTCATTCAGCATAGGAATGGAATTAACACTTGCAGATATTGAGGAAGATGATGCAGTAGCTGAACAAAGAACAAAATCACATATTCACATAAGAGTTCACGTAAAACAACCAATAAAATTCAAACAATGATTTATCCCATCACAAGAAACTTGTAACAACATTAATATTTAGTCCTTGGATAGAAATATTAACTTATAAGTGGTATTCTTGGTGTAGTGATAAAATATTAACAATAAATCATGTTAAATAATAAGCTAATCTTTGGATCTACTTATTATTCACATCACAAAATTAACTAAATAATTGTTACATATTTATCACCACAGGTATGAATTTAATTTGGCCAAATATTAAACTTCCTTTGGGCCGATTAATATTCGCATAAATTAAATTCGCACAACCATCTTAATATCACAAATTAATTAACATCCATAAAAGAGGCTACTTTGACAGCTTATTAATTCAATTAATTAATTTGATAATATTAATAATCTTAAAACATAATTTGAATTTAAAGTTGTACCCAAAAATTGACCCCAAAAAAAATCAAAAAGTCAACCGAACCAAAGTCAACGTTGATTGTTGACCTGACCAGGTCAACAGTGGACCGAGTCAGTGGATCGGGTTAGGTTGACCCAACCCGGTCCTAACCCAGCCCTTTATTTTTTTTTTATTTATTTTTTTGATTCGAGTCACCTAGGGGTTGAGCTTCTGGGATTTTGCTAGTTATGGGCCCAATAAATCCATGCTCGTGACTAACCCATCACTTTTTTTTTCTTTTTTCTGAGTCTGGTTAACCAGGGGTTGAATCCCTGGGTTACAATTTTTCACGGGCCTATGTGGCCTGTGTGAATTGATGCAGTTCTAGGCTGAAGCCCAGAATGCACTACTGCCCAGGGAATCGACGCCGAGCAGTTGGCTTCGGGAGACTTTGTCGGCAGGACTTCACAGCCGCACCCAGAGGGAGTCGACGCCGGTGACAGAACAGCAAGCAGCCGGCAAAACCCAAAAGACAGTCCCCTCTCTCTCCCTTTGGCGTAACCCATATCGCCGGCTGAACAGCGGCTTTTAGCCGCCGTTTCCACTCCATCGCCACAGCCAGGGACGACCGCTCTTCTTTTTCGGTGAGGCCTGATCGTCGAGGCCTAAGTTCCTTACCGACGGCAGTAAGATTGCCGCCGGTAAACCGTTGGGTTACTAAATCCATATGAAAACGATTTCAAAGAAATTGTATATGCCTATAGTATTGAATGTGACCCCTCTTTTTTTTTTAAATAAATAAACAAACAGGAGCCACTCGACATGTGTGCACATAGTATCAAGAAACTTGATTCATAATATATTATTAAAGAAACAGCATGCATTAATGCCGAGAATCAACAGTCAAATATTTAATGCATAAACGGCAGCCATCATAATTACTTTCTTGAACGAACTGAAAACCGAATACTTGCTTAAAACATATATATGTATATTAATGCATATATTGATAACCAAATCACATGAACACACAAATGTGTATATACATTGAATAATTCAACTAAAAAATCTTGAGAAAATATTCCTCAATAATTCAACATGAAACCGCTCTGATGTCATTTAATAGTACGAATTAAACCAAATTCTACCAAGATCGTTCATGTTAAATCATTGAAAGAAATAATTCTAAATTTACAGAAGCGTATCTTGATTCATGATTTCGGATTCATATGGTTATTGCCTTCCAATCCAATATGTATTCCTTGAGATTTTCTTTGAAGATAAGATTTTAGAGAAAACAGGAAAAAAATAATACGTACGTATGAATTGGGGACCATAACTAGAATAAATAACTTTCTTTAGTTTTTTTTATGTATTTTCAGTTTTGTCCATCATAAAATCTAAAAATTACAAATTGGTATCTACACATATAATATTAATAATAATAATAACCCATGCATTATTTTAATACCCAAAAAACCTTTTAACTTTATTTTAATTATATCACTCTAATTTAGGCTTTACCTCAAGATAGCATTAAGCAACATATTTAATTACACATGTGTACCCACATGAAAAATTATTTTTCCAACAATAACTACACAACATACATGTAATTAAAATTAATAATTATTAAATATGTCTTAAAGCATTACATAACGACTTTATTATTAAATCTATTGAAGATGTCTTTGTTATTATTTACAAATCTCTATTGGATCATATAATCGATTCCTCACAATATTCATACTCTATCTCTACCAACGAAAAACTAAAAGAGGCTTAAGCCTCCTTGTCCTTCATTAGCTTTGTAACTGTTAGCCCAAGTACTCTCAAGAGTTTTATTTTTTCTTTATTTCTTTTTAAGTTAAGAAGCCAATAAATACCGGGGCTTAAGCATCCCTATTTTTTTTTTTTTTTAATTTGAGCCTATAATGAACTATATGTTTGATAGAATCTTTTGTTGTATTTTATGATACCGTAATTGTTAGGTGTTGCTTTCCCTCGCAATTACAATGAGTTACACCTTTTAGTTGCCGTAGTGCTACCACTTTGCGCCCCTAATTGATTATATAAGAATAAAAATTGAGTGATGTAATACAAGATTTATTAGGTTTAAGTGTCAGAGAGAAATCGGTCGTTGGGTTTGCCATAAAATCAAGTTGCAACAAACTAATAATGTACTTATTTTTTTTAATTCTTTTATGCAACGTGACCCTTTTGAATGGGAATTGGGATCAAGTAGAAGGGTGTCAAATTATATGAGATCTGGTCGTTTGCTAGGGGGGAAAATACTTTTGCCCATGTAAAAAGGTTCGTACACTTTTCTCGAGTCAAAGTGCTCTAAATCCAACAAAATGGGATCCACTTTTTAAGTTGACTCGCTATGTTTTGTGATCTTTTGCCGACACTACTTTGATTCAAAAGTCATAATACATACACCAAGCTTGACTTAATTAAACAACATTAGCAAGTATTTGTCAAAAAACACCCTGCAAAGCTTAAGGTTACCTTGTTCTACTTTCACGCGCTTGATTTTTTGGATACTATTGTAATTATAAGTGGGGAAATCAGTGTTCTTTTTACTCCTTTTTCTTGCGGAAAATTGAAATTCCTGTGGTGTTTGGAAGGTGGTGGAAACCGTTGGTTAGAACCATTTTTATTATAGTATGTGAGAGCTTTGTACTATAGCAAAATTTTTTATTGTTACTGTAACATGTGAGAACTTTTTACTGTTCATAACTGAACACGGTTCCCACCACTATGCCAAATAGGAGGTCTTTTCCTGTCAAATTTCAATGATATGCTGAGTTCCTTAGAGGTGTTGACATTAATCTAGCAAGGTTGCGGTGTCTGTGGGGACTGACTCTCCAAATAACAACATTCTCACAAGAACTAGTTGTCAACTTATTATTATTATTCTTTTTTAAATTTCATTTATTTTGTTTGGATGGTGGAGGTAATTCTATGGTAGGAAAGCTCTAGATATAAGGTATACCTGCTCTTATTCATGAGTTCAATTATTTGACATGCATTTCACCAAATCTGGTAGCAGTCCACTGTGTAGCCAACAAATTGATTTTCTGCCTTTCAGCCTTTCAATAATCTTTAGTTTGGTCTACTTTTTAGGACAGAATCAGAAAAATTAATCAAGAACAAGGCGACTGAATTAATGTGGTAGGACAAATGAAGAGATAAAACTTTAAAGGGACGAAACACAATTTTTGTTGGGGACAAAACACAAATTTTGTAAAATTTTATATACAAACTACAAAGAAGAAAATCAGGACGACGCCTACGCTCAACTCTATGGGTTCGTATGTTGCGTGGATATTAAAGTTGCGTATATAAATTGATAAAAAAAAAAAGAGTGTTTCGGAAAATGAGAAACTGTTTGAATCATTAGATATTTTGAATGGATGTGTTGCTTTCAATAATGAGGCCTACACCAATAATTCAAGGACAGGCACACTTTTGGCTTGCAAGTTGTTTATAGAACTTAATTCTTCATGTACAGAACATATAAATAGGTTATTAAAAAGTCATTCTTCTATTCGACCTCCTTTCACGATTAGTTTACTGCGTGTTAGTTGGAGGCGTTTGCAAGATTAATTGCAAGCACCTATAAATCACATTTTCTGAAGAAAGTTAGTATTGGGAATTGGCGTTTATGGAGTCACAAAAACAGGAACCTTGTTATGGCTATCGTGTCCGCACGAACAAGGACATGGGAGAATGCGGCATAGGATCCGATATTGAGGTACAACTTTTCTGGCTCAGAGGAACGAGTATCTTTAGACTGGAATACGGCTCAAAGGAACCAACTAAAAATAACGGATGTTGCACCAAAATTCTTTATTCTTTATAAGAAATGTTTTTGTATAAAACACTTATTAAGAGTGTGTAAGAAAAATCTATATTATGTTATTTCTAATTTTTTGAGCATAATCATAAAAATTTTACCACAATTGCTTTAGCAAAGGATTGTAAAAATTATTATTTCTATTATAAGGATTAATTACTAATTTAAATCCTCATAATATTCAATTTTCCTTAATTGCCTTTAATTAGTATTAAAATTGATAATTAATTAATTAATTATATTATCGTTACTAAGTCTATATGACCTTAATTAACTAAATTCGAAATTTCTTAATTCATGATTCTTGGATCAATCCCCAATTAATTATTTTCTTAATTTGTTTAGTGGGCTCATAAATTGGTTCAAAGCCCATCAAGCCCAAAAACGCTCTTAGAATTTTTTATATGTCGCACAGTTAAAAACTATGACTTGAGTGGCTTTTTGAACTAAGACGGGCGTTAAACCCATGACTACTATCATAATACAAAAAAAATCTAGCATGACAGGTTCTTACAATGGCCGTTTTATCATTCATTTGAAATAACTCAGGGATTTGAACCAAAATCACTTTAAAAATTAATGCCCAAATTTGGTAAAACACAAAATATTGGGCTCGTGTAGTTTGACTACAGTGCTGTAATTTCATAGTTTGTTGAAAAATAAAATTCTATTGCCATGCAATCTTCGTTTGTAAAACTAGCCCTTTTGATTAGTTTTAGAAAATTACCGTAGAATTATATGTTAAAGACATATTTTTCTTTTATAACTTTTCTTGATGAAGGTTGCTTGTTTTAAATACATGTTTAAATAACTTTTATGCTCATTTAGAAGTCCTGATCATTGTCTTAAGCGTATTTGTTTTCTAGTTAAATCTTTCAAATTTTACCAATTAGAAAGTTTTAATTGCTTTTTATAAATCTTGATTAAAATCTATTTTAGAGGCAGATTTTTACAAAACTTTCTTTTACAAAAGTTTTTTGTTTTTTCAAAAACTAAAACTTTCACGTTTGGCAAAAAATACCGTTTGGCCTCGAAATGACCCGAAACTTTGAAAAAACGTTTCAGCTCAAAATATTGTTTTTTGGACAATTTTAGAAAACTGTCCATAAATGTATTTTAAAGGTAGATTTTGAGAAAAGTTTTTTTTCATAAAAGTCGTCAATTTCATCGAAATTTAAAACTATAATGTTCAACAAAACATGAAACTGAGATCTAAAATGATCTGAAATAACCAAAACAATGGAAGCTTCCTTAAAAACAGTTTTGAGTAGTTTCACAAATTGTTTTAGGCAGTTTGTAAATACTGCTTGAAAACCTTATTTAGAGTCAAAACATTGTTCTTGCTTAGTCACGAAGTTTTGTTTAAAACGTCAAATACTAAAAGTTCCATTTGAAATAGTTTTAAAAAATCTACTTTAAGACTTCCGTTTACGAGTTCAAATGTTGTGAAAATTTTTTCACAAACCAAAACTTGAAAAAAATAAACCTAACATGCATCTACTGACTTATTATCATCACATACATATATAAACTAGACTAATTATCATATAAATAATTATTACAAACTATTTTCTTGCCCAATTATCAAATCACTCATAAAAATGCGAACTTTAACCTTAATAAAAATAAGGAAAAAATTCAAGATTCTTACTCTTGATGACCAACTTGAACTCTTCTTAAAAATGAGCAAATCTTCCTCTTTCTCTGATCACTAAACATTTACTTAATCTTAGTAAAGATGTGAGCGTTTGGTTTTAACTAGAAAAATGATTATAAAATCTAGGATCCACCTTTGAAGAACACAGTATACAAACTTCACTTCTATCCTTTGCTGTACTAATCCATCTTCGCTTTTCCTTCTTTCTTGCTTTGGTTAGTGATCATCATGGTGGAAGTGAAGGAAATTTTTGGAGAAAGAAATTGGAAAAAACAGGATTCTTGAGATGGGAAGAAGAAAAGAAAATTTCTTGATGCATTCCTTGGTGAACTCCAGCTTTGATGGTGAAATGGAGAAGAAAGATTTTTCTTAGAGAACCTTGATCACTCATATGGATTTTGGAGAGAAAATGAGAAGGAAAATTTTTTGAAGAACTCCTCTTGGTGTGGTCAGTTTTGGGAGGGAATTAGAGAGGAAATGGAGACCAAAAAATGAAGTCTTTTGGTGAAGCAAGTATTTGTAGACCAAAAGTAAATGTAATCACTTCATTTAATGAATACTTAATCAAGCTCTAGGTGACTTTAATGGAGCCAAAAAACTTGCTTAAAGAGCCCTAATTGTGGCGCCATTCTCTAATGGAGGTCGGTGAGATTTTTGTCTCTTAAATGCACCAAGGACAAAATCAAATAAAGTCCAAATCATAGTCAAATCCTTTTTTTTAATCTAATATCTAAAGATTCCCATCAAATAGATATATTTTGCATTGCCAGGATAAGTCTAACTTAACTGACAGGTTTTAGACTTGAGCATGATAGAGAGAGGAGAAGAAAATAGATATGGGAGAAAGAGAGAAGATATGGAATGATATTAGTCCTTTTTGCATTGAATTGATAGCATAGAATAGAAACAAAGACGTAACGAAAATGGTCCGAATCTTGAGCTTGATCTTGGTAGTCTCTGCCCTTATGCCATGGACCAGGATGACTCAAATAGTGGTCCTTTTCAACAAATCTAAAGACAGTGCCAATCATGAATATTCACCATAAAGTAAATTTGTTCTAATTGTCCTTCTTTCATTGATTTGGGGCCAATATTGCAGTCTGAACAGGAGAATGTCCTGCTGTTGAAAATGAAATAATCGGACGAAGGTTAATATTCGAGAGGACTAACAGATAAATTTTAAATTATCAGCGTACAGCTAAAGCATGTTTGCAGTCAAAATTGTTGTTTTAAAATTCTGTCTGTCTTAATGCATGTCCAGAAGTAAAACGTGAATTTGTAATTAGATAAATAGTATTACACATAACCAATCCATGACCATGAATGATACATGCTATAAGATAATTGCTAATAGGCTGTTTGAAAGAACAGCTTTTAGCATCAGTTATAATTTTAAATAATATAAAGTTCTCACATACTATATTAAAAAGCTACATTATAAAGCTTTCACGTGCTTCAATTCTCGAACCAAGACTGTTTATTTTAACTTTTTTTTTTAAACTGACTATAAAATTATTTTATTAATTACTATGAGTCATCACTTTTTCTTGTTGATAATTATAATATATAATTACTAAAAGTAAATATTGGACAAAAACAATGAAAACCAATATTGTTTATAAGATATTTTCTTTTTGTAGTAAAAAAAAAAAAAAAAAGAATCCTCGCATGCTATTATTCTTTCAAATCTCAAAACGTGAGAAGCAATTAAACAAAGAAAAGTTAGGAAATTTGCCTTCTTAGCTCCCATCATTTAGTTTTGTTCCCTACCCTTACAAATTCTATTAGGATTCTGTTGGTTTTGTAGGCGACAGGCATTATCAGTTTTTCCAAAATGAGGAAACCGATGAGAGACTGAGCGAGTAGGAAGGCCGCCGATCGATTTGTTTTGATTGGTTTTGGTCGGCACTCGTCAATTTTCCACGCGTGCATTGCTTGGGTGCCGGCAAGGAAAAGAGGCCGACTATGAACATCGCACAATAGCAAAAGAACTAGCAGCAGAAGATGACGGTGGACAACGACTAGGGCTCCTTTCCTTTCTAAGAAGAACTAAGAAGATGGAGGGGTAAGAAGCGTTAACGTAAAGGAGCTAACTACAATGAAGGAGATGCCTAATAAAGCTATTGGAGAAGATATGGAAAAAAAATCAAAGTCTTAACATTCAGCTCCACAAGTGAAGGAAAGAAATCAAAATTGACCTCTTTTAGCTGTACTAGCCGTTGTACATAAGCGTTCCTATTTTGAGGAGATTGGCATATCACATATTGATGATCTCTGCCTTTGTGTGTAAACGGCTAATTGTGGGATGTTATATAAAATCCCTTTTCTGCATTATTGTAATGGTAGTATAGTTCAATTTGACGTTTTTTTCATAATAATATTTTTTTCTCATTTTCTTTTCATGGAATCAGAACAAACCTCCTGGTGATTAAGTTAAATTTCTTTAGTCCATCATGTCTTCCTTGTCCTCCATTGTCTTTGCAACCAGTTCCTATCCATACCCCTCCAACCTAAACATTGGGAACTTTGTCTCTCGAAAAACCAATCATATGCTGTGGAAAATACAGATCAGTGGCTTTATAGAAAGCCAAGATATGGGAGGTTTCTCAGATGGAACATTTCCAAAACCCAATGAGACCATCACCAAATCAAATTTCGAAGCTGCAGGTGGTCAAGAGATAACGGTGAATCTAGAGTATCTCGCATGGAGGAGATCTTATCGACTCCTTTGTGGCAGGTCATTGGCACACTTACAGAAGAGGTTCTTGGTCTTGCCGGAGGACTCGAGACAGCCACAGAAGTGTTGAATGCACTAACAGACCATTTTGCTCGCAGGACACACGACAGAGAGTTCTATTTGACTTAAAAAATGAACTTGCATAAACGACGAAATTAGAAGAACATCCATGATTACATCTGAGGATTTAAGGAGACATATGATGAACTTAATGCAAATTAGGCGACCCCTACCAGATCAACAAAAGATATTTGGATTGCTGAAAGGTTAAGTTAAAAATTTTGAATCTTTTGTCACTGCTACGATGAAACCTCCTGCTCCTTCTTATAGTGTCATGATACAGCTATTACAAAGTCTTGAGAACATGAAGACACTTCATGAACCAGTTGAGAACACTAACGAACATGCTGCCTATCTTGCACAAAAGAAGAATAATCAAAAGCCAAAGTATTATAAAAACAATAGGCAGGGACAGGGTCAAACAAGGACAATCATCATTCGATTCCAAAGGAAAGAGGTTTTACACAAAGTGGGCAGAAAACTATCGGAGTCTGCTCAAGGCAAGAAGAATAATCGTGATGATTGTCAAAAGCTGCAAACAAAAACTGAGATCAGTTGCCAAATTTGTAGAAAACCAAGACACTCAGCAACTAACTGTTGGCATAGGTTCAATCAGGGGTTTCAACTTGAAGATACAGCACAAGCACTTGTTGCCACAAAACAGACAGACAATCAAAATGATGCTTGGTTCCCAGACACTGAAGCTACACAACACATGACGCCTGAAGAAGGCAAGTTACTGAACTGTTACCCTTATTATGGTTATTATAAAATCATGGTTGGTGATGGAATAAATTAAAAATAACACACATAGGCACAGTTTTGCACACTGGAAACAAAAGTGTAAAATTAGAAAAAGTCTTAGTTGTTCCAGATATCAAGAAAAACTTGTTGTCTATAAGCCAGTTGGCCACTGATATGCCCCAAGTGTTTGAATTCTCTGCAAATAATTTTGTGATAAAGGACAAGGAAAGAAGCAAGGTGATCACAACTGGAACTAGAAGTGGGGGGGTCTCTATGCTTTGAAGCCAAATCAAGGAATGGTACTCTTCTCAACAAGACTGAAAGCTACTAGCAGCTCCACTTGGCATCAAAAGACTAGGGCATCCTCATATGCATATTGTTGGTTTTTGAAAAATAATGGTTTTATTACAGCCAAATAAGATTGACAATAAAAATAGTTTAGGTGAAGTTTGTCAAATCGGAAAAACCTGTAGACTTCCATTTCTTAATGTTGATGATGCCTTTTAAAAGCTCATTGTGCTTTATGGGGTCCAGCCCCAATTGGATCTTTTTACAAATTTAAAAATAATCAAACAATTTAAGAAATCTGATATTTCATAAGTTTGTCCAATTTGAGAAAAATATTAAGGTTTTTCAATCTGATGGTGGAGGAGAGTTTGAAGATAAAAATTTTCATGATTATCTTGCTGCAAATGGGATAAATCTACAGAAATCTTGTCCAGGGACATCTTAACAAAATGAGATGGCAGAAAAAAAGGACAGGTATATCACTGAACTCGGCCTAACAATGATGTTTCACTCTGGCGTTCCTAAACGCTTCTGGGTTGAGGCTTTTGGCACGGCCACATGGCTGATCAATAGGCTTCCAACAGGTATTCTTAAGATGAAAAGCCCTTTAGAAGTACTCACAGGTAAAAGACCCAACTATTTTGCTTAAATAGTTTTTGGGTCTATTTGAGAACAAGTTTGATCCTAAATCTCTTTCCTGTGTGTTTTTACGCTATAGTGAGTTTTATAAAGGATACAGGTGTTACTATCCACCCACTGGAAAGGTCTACTTGTTGAGGGATGTAGTCCTTGAAGAAAAGACTCTTCCCTTTAAACAATCAGGATCTCTTTTTAGTAAGTGTGATGATAACACAGAATTAACAAGCTTTGATGAGTGGATTACAGGAAATCGAGAGAATTCTTTGACAAACCAATTGTGCAGGATGGCATCATTCCGACTTATAATGAAGACAACAGCTCAGTTGATTCCATGATTGTGAACACATCAGCAGCCGAAAATCCAACTCTAGAACAGCCAAATATTGACCAAATAAACACACAGGAAGATACAGAAGTGAACAAAAGACTGTTCCAACTTACGATCAAAATGAACGAGAACTACAACATGAAAGCATGACAATATAGAATCACCAGTTGACCACTAGATCAAAGGCAGGCATTCATAAGCGGAATACAAGGTACTCATCCACCTAATATGCCTTCCTCAGCTATAATATTCCTACAGAACCCAAGAACATCAAAGAGGCTCTTAGTCATCAAGGTTCGTTGCAAGCAATGCGGAAGAAATTTCTGCGTTGCATTATAACCACACTTGGGAGCTAGTACCTCGAACAAATGACATGAATGTCATTGGATGTACATGGGTGTACAAGCCAAGATTGAAAGCTGATGGTTCCTTGGAAAGATTGAAGGCAAGGTTGGTTGCCATGGGATTTAATCAAATCCCTGGTGTCGATTTCTTAGAAACATTCTCTCTAGTTGTCAAACCAACCACAAATCGCATTATTTTATCTATAGCTCTCTCTAACGATTGGGATATTAGGCAATTAATGTGACAAATGCCTTTTTACATGGAATGTTGGATAAACCAGTATACATGATTCAACCCCCTGGATTCATAGATCAAACCAAACCATCTCATGTTTGCCTTCTTAAAAAATCTCTTTATGCCTTAAAACAGGCTCGAGGGCTTGGTTTGTTCGATTCACTAGTTTCCTTCTTGCTGGCAGATTTAAATGCAGTTTTGCAGATTCTTCATTATTCATTTTTTGGGGAAAACAAGGATCATTGTTATTACTTGTCTATGTGGGCGACATGATCTTAACAAGAAGTAGTCCTAATCTTATACGACATTTTATTAACGTTTTTGGAAAAGAATTTGCTATGAAAGATCAAGGCCCTCTTCAGTATTTCTTAGGAATTGAAGTGACAAAGTTCTCTCATGGTCTCATTCTTAATCAAAGAAAATATGCTGCAGACCTCCTTGTTCTAGCACAAATGCATAAAAGCAAACCATTGTCCACACATATGGTGCCTCATCTCAATACAGCAAACACTTCCATTTTTCATGATCCTAAATTCTATAGGAGTATTGTAGGCGTATTCTAACATTGTGTGCCCATATATGCATGAACCTATTAATTCCCATTTCCAAATGGTTAAGAGAATTCTTAGATATATACAAGGCACTTTGAATCATGGACTTCGCTTTCTATCTTATTTTATTTCTACTCTTCATGCTTTTTCAGACTTGGACTGGGCAGGCTGCTCGTTAACAAGGAGATCCACTGCGGGACTTTGTACATTCCTTGGTGCAAATTGCATTTCTTGGTCAGCTAAGAAGCAGCCAATAGTCGCCAGGTCCAGCACAGAGGCTCGATATTGCAGCAGCAAAAATTCTTGAAAAAAAAAAATGGTTAATAACCATTTTAAAAAGCCATTTTGAGGCATAATCTTGAGTGGGACCCACTTTGTAAAATAACGGTTATTGACGGATTTACGTTCTCCGTCATGAGAAGATCAAAATTATATATTTATATGCTCAAAATATTAATCGGGTGAATGAAAAATAGATATTCAAAATGTGCCTATTCACATTTGGGTTTTGTTGAAAAAAAAAACTTAAATATGGAATCCAACATTGGTTAAGCATTAAAGCTTGATGCGGTTTTTAAGTAGTTGTATTTTTGTGCTTATGTAAGATGTTGTACCTAAGAGGTTGTTCGTTGAGCTTACCTTAAGAGTTTTTTTTGTTTTGAATTCTGTCTAGAAGTGTTGTAGACATTTTTTTGGTAATGCTAAGTCCATCGCTATTAGTCGTTGTATCCTGAGAGACAGATGCCATCTTTGTGCACAACTGGAGGGACGAATCCTTTTTAAGAAAAGCGTGAGCCATACATACCTCAACCGCCTTTTTGTCCAATTTTTGTTTTGATTTAATTGAAGGTTTTTGTTGTACTTGTTTCTTTGATTTGTAATATTTTCAATCGTAGCTCGTTTGTTTTTATCCATATTACGTGCAAATATTTAGTAACAATCTTAAAATAGATTCTAGCTTCTTTTGATGACGAACAGGTTCATTGTAGTTGAAGATCCAATTTATAGAGTCATAGTTGTTTTGTGTTGTTTTTTTTTACATTCTGGATATATACATATATAAATATATTATTCATATATATATATATATATGATTGTAGTTTTGAAGTTTTGTTTTCAGATTATTTTGTTTATTGTTTTAACATTTATAATTTGTTATATATGTATATATATATATATAGATAATAGTTTATGGTATAAGTTATATAATCTGCTTACGTTTTGTTTTGTTGTTGACATTTTGTTTATGTCTTTCGGTTGTATAAACTATTTTAATATATTTACAGTTTTGGTTTGTTTACGTTTTGGTTAGATTATAAATGTTTTGTTTATATACATATATATATATATATATCAAACGTTTTATTTATATATATTAAACAAATAAAAAATAATAAAAAAATTTACGTTATATATATATAGTACTATTTTGGAACATCCTTTTGATTAAAGAAATCTAATTCAAAGTTTTATTTTTAGAAATGGGTGACAATATGAACGTTGTTCCAACTAGGAGCATTTCTGAGAACCACAATGACGTAACCTTTGTCGGTTTCGGTTCCTGTGAACCACAATGAGAAGCTTGAGAAATTCAGTGGGTTAATTTCAAAACTTGGCAACAAAAGATATTGTTCTATTTGACGACACTAAATCTTGTGATATTCTTAAAAGATGATCCTCCTATTGTTAGAGAGGTTGAAACAGATGCTCAGACTTTACTTGCTGTTGAAGCATGGAAGCATTCTGACTTATTATGCAAGAACTATGTTCTAAATGGCTTGATTGATGAGCTTTATAACATGTATAGTCCGAAAAAAAGGGCCAAGGAAGTGTGGGAATCCTTAGACTATAAGTACAAGATAGAAGATACTGGTGCTAAAAGGTTCATAGTTAGACAGTTCATAAACTATAGAATGGTGGGTTCTAAGACTGTGATCAGTCAAGTTCAAGAACTTCAATTTATCATTCATGAAATTCATGCAGAAAGAATGATAATTAGTGAATCTTTCCAGGTAGCTGCAATTATAGAGATGCTATCCTTTGCGTGGAATGACTTCAACAACTATCTGAAGCAGAAGCATAAGGAGATGAGCATTGAAGATCTTATTGTTCGACTTTGCACTAAGGAAGACAATAGAGAATATGAGAAAAAGCTCTTTAATAAGTCTGTTGCCAAGGCAAATAGGGTAGAGCATGATAAAAGTTCTAAGAATAAGAAGAAAAAGTCAGGGTTCAAGCTGGGACCTAAGGGAGGAATTTCAAAGCAGAAATTCTAAGGGAAGTGTTTCAATTATGACAAGGTGGGTCACAAATTGGTAGATTGTAGGTTGCCAATGAGGAACAAGAAGAAAGAGGCAAATATGGTGGACACCATCACACAAGAAGTGTCAACCATCAGTCTTTTCACTGTAGTCTTTGAAGTCAACATGGTGAACTCCAACCCAAAGGAGTAGTGGCTAGACACTGGGGCCATACGCCATGTTTGCTCTGATAGAGCTACCTTTACTGAACTCGTACTATCAGACTCCAAAGAGAAGTTGTATATGGGCAATTTTGCTACATTTGAAATTAAGGGCCAAGGAATGGTATTCTTTAAGATGACTTCAGCCAAAGAAGTTAAGTTTCAAAATATGCTGTGTGTACCTAATATCTAGAAGAATCTTATTTCTCAAACTCTTCTGAGTTCACATGGCTTCAAGATGGTTTTTGAGGCTGTCAAAATAGTTTTGTCCAAACATAAGATGTATGTAAGAAAGGGTTACGTGAAAGATGGCATATGGAAAATAAATGTAATGGCTGTTAAGCTCAAATCCATTAATAAAAATCAAAGTCTTCCATTTATATGCTTGAGTCTTCTAATTTATAGCATGGTAGACTAGGTCATGTTATTAGCGTAGATTAATTAACTTAGAAATCATACCCACGGTTTATATTGATCCCAAACATAAGTGTAAAACATGTATAGAGGCAAAACTAACGAGATCTTAATTCCAAACAGTTGAGAGGACTATTGAGCCACTTGATTTAATACATAGCAATGTTTGTAACTTAAAATTTGTTCAAACTAGAGGTGAGAATAAATATTTTGTCACTTTCATGGGTGATAGCACAAAATATTGCTATGTATATTTGCTTAAGAGTAAAGACAAAGTTATAGAGAAGTTTGCTCTCTATAAGCAAGAAGTTAAAAACCAACTAAATAAGAAAATTAAAATAGTAAGAAGTGACCGCGGTGGTGAATATGTAAAAACCATTTTATGAATTTTGTGCACAATATGATATTATTCACGAGGTTATGCCACCCTATTCTCTTCAATCAAATGGTGTGGCTGAATGCAAAAATCATACTTTAAAGGGTATGATGAATACGATGTTGATAAGAACTAAATTGCCACAGAACATGTAGAGAGAAGGCAATTTTTTCGCCTAATTACCTTTTAAATAAGGTATCCCAAAAGAAAGAAGACAAGACCCTTTATAAATTATAGAAAGGTAGAAAGCCTTCCTATAAATACTTGAGAGTGTGGGGGTGTCTTGCAAAGGTAATGATACCTACACTAAAGGAGATGAGAATAGGTTTTAAAACGGTTGATTGCATCTTCATTGGTTACGCCCACAATAGTACTACATATCGATTAAACATGTATTTCCTTCTAAATCCAAAGGGGATAGTCTAAGTTCATCTAAACGAACATTTGAGACTATTGAAGAGAATAGTCAAGATCAAGACCAAGAAGATGAAACTAAAAAAGAAGAGAAAGAGCCTAGATAAAGCAAAAGGGCAAGAATAGAAAAGTCATTTGGACCAGATTTTCTAACTTATATGCTAAAGGCTGAACCTCAAACTTTCAAAGAAACTGTAAGCTCATCTGAGGGTCCTTTATGAAAAGAAGCCATAAAGAGAGAAATTGATTCCATCATGTAGAATCATACTTGAGAATTAGTGGACCTTCCTCTAGGAAATAAATTGCTAGATTCTAAGTGGATTTTCAAATAGAAAATGAAAGCAGATGGACCAATTGACAAGTATAAGACTAGACTTATTATCAAAGGTTATAGATAAAAGGAAGGCCTTGATTACTATGATACTTATTCTCTTGTGACGAGAATTGTTAGACATATATGCCCTAAGGCGTAAAAATGTAATAACTTTTTGGAGACCTTTTTATAAATAAAGAGTTTATTTATTATTCATATACCAAATTGCTGTCCTCTTTATGTTCATATTTGTTGAATGTATGATAAGCAAACAAAAGTCTGAGACCATCGGCCTAAGTCTTTCAAATCAGGTATATGATGGACAGATTATGCAGAAGACATGATTCTAAAGGTGATTTGGTTTAATAATTCTGTCTTGTTAAATCAATTCACTTTAGACAATCATATGTATTGTATCTTAATCTTGATATGAATAGTAGGTTTGTTGTTTTGACTTATATCTTTTGATGTACCAAATGGTGACATCTACAATTTACACTGGTATGGATACTGGTACATTAGAGACATGACTCTTGATAGCTTACACTTGTTATTCATAGATACAAAATCTATAGCTCCTCTTTAGGAGTCGATGATATCTCCTTATATGCATTATCTTATAATTGAAAAACTAAAATGCTTAACTATTTAGATACATAGGTGTAACCAAATAGTATATTGTCTTTGGATAGTAAGTTTTTCGATGGTGAGATAATGGAACATAAGAGAAAAATAATTGGGAAGGTAAGATAGAATTTATCCTTAAGTCGATTATGGATATTCCTATTGGGATATGACACATTATGATATGTCTTAGAGACTTAACTATTCAAGCTTTGTAATTCTAAATAGTTCAAGAGTGTAGCTCTAAGCGTTTAGTGGAGTAGCGTTAGAGTTGATAATCATAAAATGTATATTTGAAACATTGGGTTTCATAATTATTAGTAGCTTAAACTATATACGTCCATCAGGTCTCCTTTGCTAGCTCATAATAAATCTTGTAACGATATGGCATGCTTTTCCAATAAATTGATGACTTATGTTAAATTATCAGATTGCCTGAAATTCGATAGCATCAAATAATTCATGTTTGTCAGTTGAATTGATTTTATGAAAAATTAATTCAAAATAAACTTGTTGAATTATCAAGAACATTTATTTTCCTAGAGATTATCTAGATAAAGTTATTTTAATAAGATAATTTCTCTATTAGGTTATTTGAATTAAAACTGAGGCTTTATCTTAAAGAATCTCGGGTCGAAAATAAAAGATTCGTATGGATTATTTATCGTAAGTTCAGCAGACTGGTCTTTAGGATCAGCCTACCGATGGAGTAAGTTCGACAGGTCGATTTGCATGTTCGGCCTACTGACCGAACGATAATCTGATCACGTGTTTTTACACGACTTTATCATATATTGATCCAGATTCAAAATTTTGAGGTTTTATCTTATAAGGACTAACCCCTAGGCCCAACCTCTATAAATAGGGAGTAAAACTCATAAGTTATGTAGATCAGTTGAGAAATCTAGAGTGAGCACTCTGTCTATGAGTCTCTAAAACTCCTTTGAGAGCTATTGTTTACAAATCATGAACCTTAGTTCGGGTTTTCTCAGTTGGTTAGAAGGAGAGTCACAGGGGAAGAGCTGTACGTTGTGCACCCACACGTACTCCGATTGTGGATAGAGAATTGCAAAGAAGACCAGTTGGTTGAGGCTCTTCTGGAATGCTTTTCTTTTCACAGATTACAAGGAGCACTTCAACATTAAAAGGTTAGCAAGACCTAGTTAGTGTGTCAAACTTGTGTTTTTGAAAATACTCTAGTATAAAATTTTAAAATTTCCGTTGCGTGCTATTTTTCCAACAAGAATAACCTCCATTAGAATGATTTTGGCAATTGCTGCATTGCGGAATCTTGAAGTACATTAGATGGAGGTAAATACTACTTTTCTTAATGGAGATCTTGGAGAGAAAATTTATATAGAACAACATGAGGGGTATTGCTCCAGGATAAGAAAAAAAAGTCTACAAACTGGTGAAGTCCTTGTATGGACTTAAACAAGCACAAAAGCAATGCCATGAGAAATTTGACAGTGTCATGATATCAAATAGTTTCAAAATTAATGAATATGACTAGTGTGTTTATGTCAAAAGAATAGACGATGGATATGTCATTTTTTGTCTATATGTAAATGACATGCTAATTGTGGATAGCAATGATAGGATAATCAAATCTACTAAGGACATATTGAACTCTAGGTTTGACGTGAAAGTCATGGGACCTATTGATGTGATTTTGGGAATCAAATCAAAAGATCACCTGAATGACTCATCTTGAGCTAGTCACACTATGTGGACGAAATACTTGACAAATTGAGTAAAAAGGACTCTATGCCTGAATACTAATTGATATTAGTCAACATTTGTCTAAAAATAGAGGAGAAAATATATCCCATGAGGAATATGCTAGGGTGATTGACAGTTTAATGTACTTAATGAGTTGTGCAAGACTAGATATTGCCTACACTGTAAGTGGTCTAAGCATATTCCAGAGTAATCCAGGAAATGACCATTGAAAAGAGATTGTTAGAATACTTAGGTACTTACGATGTACTCGTAATTATGGGCCACACTATAGAAGAGATCCTGTTGTTCTTAAAGGATATTCTGATGCAAGTTGGATATCTGATATACAAGATTCTAAAGCTAAAAGTGGATATGTATTCACTTTGGAAGATGCAACAGTCTCATAGAAGTCCTCAGAGCAGACGATAATAACCAGATCCATTATGGAATCTAAATTTATAGTCTTAGACAAAAGCTATGAAGAAACTGAATGGCTAAGGCATTTCTTGGAAGATATTCCTAAATGGCTTAAACATGCCTGCAATATGCATACATTGTGATAATCAATCTACTATTGGCATGGCATAGAATGTGATGTATAACGGTAAGTCAAGATAAATACTTCGTCGACATAATACCGTAAGATAGCTGATCTCGATTGGAGTCATAACAATAAACTATGTAGGTCTAAAAAGAATATTATGGATATGTTAACTAAAGGGTTGAATAGAGATTAAGTTGAGAAAATATCAAGAGGAATGGTACTTAAGCCCATGAAGAATAGGTCGAAATAGTGGAAACTCAACCTTGTTGACTGAAGATCCCAAGATCTAGGTTCAATGGGATAACTAAACTGAATAGACCAAGTAGGATCACTATGGGAGTTACCCCAACCTATTCCTATGATAAAAACAGTGATATCCGTAGGGAAAGATTAAGCAGTTTGCTTTTATTCATTTTTATTTCATCAAATATATTAGGAATTTAACCGGAGAAATGCAGGTACTTTTAAAGTAAGAAATCACCTACATGAGAAAGAAGTGGGGCCGCTTCAAAAGAGAATTGCTAGGGCTCAATTCTTTAGAAACTCTTGTAGAACCAGAGAGATGTTCATGGCAAAAATGAGCATAATCATGAGAACTAAAACTGTGTCGGGAAAATATCTATGTCATTTACACAAACAATGGAATAATTCAAGGACATCGTGTCTATTAGTTGACCAGTAAAGTAAACATACTTTCACAAGAAAATGTTCAAGGGTTAACGCTTACTTATCCTATAAAGATATTAACCGTAGAACTCAATCACTATGTAGTGTCTTTGTTTTCCTTTGTAGTCGGTCAATTTCATTCATGTGGGAGATTGTTAGAAAAAATGGTTAATAACCATTTTGAGGAGCCATTTTGAGGCATAATTTTGAGTGGTATCCACTTTGTAAAAGTGACGATTCTTGGCGAATTTGCGTTCTTGGTCATAAGGAGATTAAAATTATATATATATATATATGCTCAAAATGGTAATTAGGTGAATGAGAAATTGATACTTAAAGTGTGCCCATTGACATTTGGATTTTGTTTGAAAAAAGCCTAAATGTGGAGTCCTACATTGGTTAGACATTAAAGTTTGATGTGGTGTTTAAGTAGTTGAACTTTTGTGCTTGGTTAAAATGTTGTACCTAAGAGGCTCTCTCAAACACAAGAGGATTGCAAATCACGACTTTGGTGGGTTAGGGGCCCAACGTGTACATGCACAATGTGAGCAACGTGAACACCGGGTTTGTTGAGTTTGCCTTGTGCGGGCTACATTTTGCAATTTTTTTTTTTTTGCTTCCAATAATATATTTGAATTTAGCTGTTGAGAGCTTTAATGGCTTAGAATTAAACCTACTCATTAGTGGAGGTTAAAGTCAGAATTAAGGCTCAAAACTAAACCTGCTCATTAGTGGACGTTAATGGCAAGTTAATGGCACTAGGAATTAGTGCATAAAGTTAGAATTAAACCTCATAAAACCCAAATTTAAACCCTGTTGTAACACCCCTCTTGACTAGCCTATATAGAATGCCATTTTCTTTAATTTCACACACATGAATTGCATGCAAAATCATAGAGTTTCTATTTGCTAAAAGAAATCACATGGATCACTTATTTACTTAAAGATGTTGGTTTCAATCTTCCCAACACTCCTACAATATTCAGTGATAATGTCTCAGCATTGCATCTTACAATCAACCATGTATTTCATGCAAGGACAAAACACAGAAATAGACTATCGCTATATGCATGAGAAAGTCGCTGAAGAACAAATTATCACTCAATTTTTAAGTTCCAAAGATCAAGTAGCAGACATATTCACCAAACCCCTATCACAAACACCATTTTTTTTAAAATTATGTGACAAACTTGGACTTTGGACAACACCACCGTCAAGTTTGAGGGGAGATGCCAACGTAAAGGAGCTACCTATAATGAAGGAGATACCTAATAAAGCTATTGCAGTAGATATGGAAGAAAAATCAAATTCTAAAGATTCATCTCCACAAGAAAAGGAAAGAAATTGGATTTGACCTTTTCTATTAGCTGTACTACCTGTTATATATAGGCTTTCCTATTTTGAAGAGATTGGAGCTTGAGTTTTTGCATGAAAACGCTTGAAAACTAAATCAGCTCTGCCCAACCCTGCAATGCTACAGCATTGGTCTGCCTAACACAGGGCTCGCGGTCGTGCCTTCAGCTGTGCTGGCAAGTGGCTATCTCAGGTTATAGGCTGATGCTTGTGTCCTACAGCATTGCGGTGCCTGTTTTGGCGCTGCAATGCCCACTTACTTGCATGAGACATGCAACAAACACATTTTATGATTTCTAACTCAAATATTTTCATTCTAAACATATTTAAACACCTAAACACTTGAGAAGTACACTAAAACAAATTCAAAATTATACGATGTTTATTTAACGGCATTTTCTTAAAAATTGTCATGATAAAGGAAAAAAACGTGGGGAGTTATGCCCGTGAAGACGAAAACCATTGTGGAATGGGCGGCATGTACCCCGATGGTTTTTTAAAAAACTATCGTGATAAGCCAAATCTACCACGACGGTTTTTTAAAAAACCGTTATGATAGGAGGCATATTATACCACAGTTTTTATAAAAACTATCGTGAAAAATGATCAGCAAAAATTGAAAAGCCTGTCCTTACTACAATCAGTGAAATTTTAAAAGGCCTGTTCTCTCTCTCTCTTTCTTATTCAAATTAGTACTTAAACTCAACTCTTTTCTTTTTAAACCCAGTCTTACCTTTCTCTCTAACCCTCAAGTCCTCTCTCTTTACCACTACCGTTGCCACTGTCGTCTTTGCCTCAATCCAACATGCTGCCGTTAGCCTCAAGGCCTCCACAACCTATGAGCTCGTCACCATCCCTCATTTGTGAAGGTTCTTCTCTTTAAGTATCTTCTCTTTAAGCTCATCGCCTCTAAGAACCTATCATGCCCCACATCCGACCACTGTTTAGTAAAATTTCATTTCTTTTTTTATTGTTTAGTTTTTTTAAAAAAAATTTAGTTATATAATTTTAGTTTTAATTATTTATCGTTTGCATATGTGTTTGTATATGTGATGCTCACTACAGTTTGATGAACTCTCTAAGTGTTCTTCTCTTTGAGCTCATTACCTCTGTGACCCCGCCGTTGCCTGCCTCCGACTGTCATTTGGTAACTTTTCATTTCTTTTTTTATTGTTTAGGTTTTTAATTTTTAGTTATATTGCTTTAGTTTTAATTATTTTATGGTTTTTGTGAACTAATTGTTTTAGTTGTTTAATTCTAACTTTAGTTTTAGTTTTAGCTTTAATTACTTTCTATGTATTTGTGTATGTGTTTGTATATGTGATGCGCACTACACGTTTAATGAAAATTTTCTCTGACCATCATAGCAATTATCTATATTTTTTTGTTACTTAAAACTCACTAGCAATCAGGGCCTTGTCTTTGTGGATAATATATGAGACTGGCTATCCTGTGAGAAATTAAAAATTCTTATAATTTTTTTTTGTTGATGATTGATCTTCCACGATGGTTTTTATCAAAAATTGTCGTGGAAACTATACCTTACACAATAGTTTTTACAAAAACCATCATGGAAAGTAGAAATTAACCAAGATTATAATCTATACATTCTACGACGGTTTTTTAAAAAACGGTCATGATAGCCTCCTATAGAACATACTTAATACCAGTCATTAGCGGCATTCTATGATGGTAAAAAACCGTCATGTAAAGTCTCTTTGGTACCATGACAGACGATTTCACAATGGTTTTTTGACCGTTGTGAATGCTTTACACGATGGTCTTAAACTGTCATGTAATCCTTAATTTTTCTAGTGGCATTAAAACACAAACTAAAATATCATAACATATCATAATGTGTTCAAATATAAATCAAACTTTAATTACTCATGCACATATTGACTTGAACACTTTGGCCACATCGATCCCATATCATCGGCACCTGGATCATTACTAGATAAAATGTTAGTTACTTAACTTAAATTTCATAAAATAAAATCATTATCATACTAACTAATTAAATTCCTTGTTTAGATGTTAATAAAAATGGCAGCGTTACATGATCTCAACGATGTTACAGTTCTTACGAAGCTAGATCGGGGCCTACCTCGCAAAGCCATCATGATTTCATCATCTAACTGAAGCTCCCCTTTCCTCACCATCCATCGAAGTTGCAAATTGAAGTTCGCCTCCTCGATTCAAGCTTTTAAATCTTGTTGTTGTTAGTTAGTTTTTTTTTTCTTTTGTCTTTTTATTTTTTATTTTTTGTTGTCGGCAATTTCACCGGTGCCATAGACAAGCCGACGCCGACGAGGAGAGAGAGAAAGAGAAAAGAGGGAGAAAAAATGTCCTAAAGGGACATATAAAAAATCTTAGAGGGACACACAATCTATCCCAAAGGAACACAAAACATACCTAGTGAAATGTGTCCCAGAGGGACATGCAAAATATCCCTAAGGGATATAGAACATGTCATGGAAGGACAGTGCAACATATCCCAAAAAAACACTACAACATGTATCAAGAGGACACGCAACATGTTCCTAAGAGACACGTACCAAGTTTGTGCCATAAAAATTGTTTATATTTTGTGTTATAAATAAAAATTATCTAAAAAGGTATCATTTATTTGAATTGCCTTAAAAATCTCCAATATTTACTGGCCTAAATCTAAAGATTGGGACAAGTAAAAGCCGTTTAGTTGGTTATAAGTCTCTTTTTAGCCTCACTTAAAAGTAGATAGAATTCTCTTTTATTTTATATATAAAAAAAAAAAAAAAAATCTAAAGATCGTTACTCTTTAGTACAAACTACGTAGAAGTTCGAATGACGACAAGTTGGATAGCCGAACGGCATAGGCCTATTGTCCCTCATGTCACATGACTTGATTTCTTTGTCTTTATGTCCCTCGTAAGGAAAACTACAATAACGCAGCATATTTGTGGAGTCTTACACGCGCTTGCTCGGTACCTATCTTTTGTCCTTTTATTTTTGCCTAGATCTCGCATGGATTGCACGGGAAACAAACTCAATTATTGTATAAGATTTAAGAAATGATGCGAAGGCTCATAATAATTTCATGCCCCATTTTATCTAAATATAGGCCATTTAGTTTTGTTCTTAAAATTTTTAAAAATATTTTTACATGTTTTTTGAGACAAATTTTTTAAAAACACTCTTCACATAATTTTTAAAAAATTTTTAATTTTTAAAACAAAAATATTTTCACCTATTTTTAAAATAATACCAAACAACCCCATAGTGTTTGAATCTCACATCTCATTTTTTTGTGTTTAACTTTCATAAGTGTGATTATATATTTTTCTTTTTTTCTTTTTTCTTGAAATTAAAATTTAATTTTTATTTATGATTAAATGCTTATATGAATAAGATTTTTATAAGCATCTATTAAATTTCATTATCGTTTTATTTTGTTGTGATTTCATTACGCTTTGCCTTAACGGCATAGGAAAGGAGATTGGCAGGATTTTAAACGAAGAATTGTGAATTTAATCCCACACACGTTATATCATGTGTTAATATCATATATCTATACGCTCTATAAAAGGCCATGGCCTCTTTCTTAGCTGCTGACACGTGGGTAACGGGAACGATTCTTTTTTTTTTTTTGATTGAAACGCCCTTTGTCCCGTCTTTATTTCCACTTTTTTTTTTTGTTTTTGTTTTTTCCTTTTCTTTTTTCCTTTTCCATCTCAATTTTTTAGGCTTTTTACTTTTTTTCCCACTTTTTTCCTCTTTTTTTTACGGTCCTCTTTTGTTCTTTTTTTTTTTTTTTTTTGTGTTTTCTCTATTTTCTCATGAGCATTTTTAGTGCTTCATTTTTTTCTTCTCACCTTTATATTTTTTTGTTTCTTTTCCCCTAATATCTTATATATTTTCAATCATTTCATTGATTTTTTTTACATGTTTATCATCAAAATATTTTTGAATTTTTCTTTTTATATATTATTATACATGCTCTAAAATATTATCTTATTAAGTGCGACTTCTAAATTCTGATAATATTCCTTTTTATTGGAGTTTTTCTTTGCGTTTTTCATTTTGGTTTCTTGATATTTCCCTACTTATATATGTTTTTTTTCCTTACTTATACATGTTCTTTTTCCTTAATAGTATTTCCAACTATTATTTGCCTCATAAATTTCATTCCTTTTAATTTATTCATGAATATTTTCTCCTACATATATCTTGTAACGACCCGTCTATGTGGCCGTCACTTAACTTGAACATAATCATAATCTCAATATACTTTAACATAAAGTACTGAAAATTACGAAATTAAAATTTTCCTTTCAAATACATTGCAAATCTTTACCTAATCTTTATAACTTTATGCATAACAAGTGAAAACATATTTTATAAAAAATAACTTGTATAATATTTGCAAACATATTGCAAGTCATAACTTGTTCTATTTAAAACTTATTGCAAAACAAATGCAACTTAAAACTTAAAACTTAAAACTTAAACTGTAAAACATTATGTATTAACAAAATGCAAAAGTACTTTAAACGTAATTATTTCAAATAAATTCTTGATAATAAAGAATTCGTAACATATAATCTTAAAAGATATATTAATCATTTCTTAAAACATAATTTCGTAAACTAATATATTAACATTAATTTCTCAAACATGAAAAAAAATCACATAATAATTGTTACAATTTAACTTAGCCATAATTCGTAAAAACTTAACCATTACATACCTCATAACATTAATCTCTTAAAACATATAATAATAAAATATCTTTAAAACTTTTCTTTTAAACATAAAGATAATTATTTAAGAATTACTTACTTTAAAGCATTCCTTAAAACATACTTAAAAACTGTTGCGACTATTGTCGCATTTCAAGTTAAGACCTCGCTCAACCAACGCCTTTAAAATCCTTTTAAATTGTTTCTTAAACCTTAATAAGAAACATTTACTGAAACATAGCTTAAAACTTCACTTTACAATTGGATAAAATGTTTCGTAAAATATAGCTTAAACTTTGAAAACATTTCTTAAACTTTGACTTTCTTGAACTTTGAAAAAATAGCCTTTTCTTCCGGCAACGGAAACATACCATAGTGGTATCCATACCCATCTCTACCATTCGTCCACCGCTTACTACCGCCCAACAAATGTCGTTGACAGATTTTCTTACCTATAGCATGAACATTCTTAAATGAGTTTTCGCTCAATAAGTAGGAAATCAGTCTTGCAAAATATAATTAAAAATCATTTTAATATAAATATGCATGAATGTTTAATGCTGTCTTATCAACTTGTTTTATACTTAATCATTTAAACCATAACTTATCTTGTTACTTAACTTTTTATATCTTATAAACTTTAATCTTCGTACGAGCTTCACTAATAATGAGATCTTTAACATGATCCTTCTCTTGTAGAAGACTTGAGACCATCGAATATCGAGGTCTTACTTTAACTTTATATGTGTACCTCACATCTAGGAGGTCACAATTTTAACTTTACTTTTAGTACCTCACAACAAGGAGGTTGATACGACATTCTCTTTTTATCTTTGTTTTACCTTCTTTTTAACCTTAGTGAGCATATTAAATGCTATCACCTTATATACAAACTCAATTGTAAATCATAACTTGTACTCTAAAACTTATTGCATAACAAATGTAATTTTAAACTTATAACTTAAGCAGTAAAACTTTATGCATTAATAAAATGCAAACATACTTTAAACATAATTATTGCAATATATTGCAAATCCATACTACATTCATCACTTTACATGATCATACCAAAACATGACATGGCACATCATAACATAATAATTCAAATTATCATAACATACACAGTGTAACAATTCACCATTCATGTATTTTCATAACTTTTCATGAACACATTTAAAACATTTTATTTTAAAACTATTAATACCGTAGGCAAGATTCTTACTTATTTGGACATCGAGCTAAGCAGGTCTAGTTGTATCTCGCTGTATCTACAGTCTGTGAAGCATCCTCTACAGTGCTCCTCGAGTGACCATGAATGGCTAGGAATGCTTCTTGAAGATCATACATTGCTGGACATGTCATTTTGACCTCTACTACTACAGTTTGAGTCGCTTCGATTTACGTGTAATCGATACCGAACAATTTTCAACAGACTGGAATTAGCTCAAACAAAAGTTACCATCACGTTTAGAGCGTCGAAACGAGACAGGAGGTGGTCTGGATCATTGATCGGAGGTCTGGATCACAAAATCCCAAAGTCACCATTGGCCAACCGTTGACCAACTTTGACCGCGTTGACTAGCATTAATTGGACTCCGTTGGTGGCTAGGCTTAGGCCTATTTCCCTTAATTTGCCCCTTTTGAGTTAATTGGTGGTGTTGATTTTACCTAATTCTGCCTCTAACATTGCAGGTCGGGCTCCATAATCTTGGCCAAAAATGGTGGCTTAGGTGGCAGTGCTCCGGTGGTTGTAGCCTAAAATTGGTTGAGAGGTTTTGCTACCCATTTTCCTCTGAGTGTTTCCCCATGGTTGGGCTCCTCAACATCGCATGGAACGATGGTTTTGATGTGATAGTGGTAGATGGGCGGAGCAATCCAGCAACTGTTGAGGTGTAATCATGGGCGGGTTTTGTTCCTCTCGTCATGGTGGTCGCATAGGAACAAGAATCAAGTTGATCGAACGTCGGACGGCAAAGATATCTTGCTGGAAATTTTTGGGTTTCACTGCTACTTTGGGCGGCGTGTGCGGCTTCATCCGGCTGCATTATGGGCTGCATGGCACACCGTTGGACTTAGCACGACGAAATCTTTCCATTGGTACGGGAGGTGTCGAAAACGGACACCGAAATCTTGACCAGAGTTGGAGGAGAGAGAAAATATAGAGAGAGAAAGTACAGACAAAAAGAGTGTAGAGAGAGAGAATTCTGATTTTTTTTGGGATTTTTTTTTATTGCATTTCAAGTATTTATCAACACCACATATTGTGTCCTAGTCGAGTTGATCAAATTCTTGATCCGTAAACTTGAAATTCTTGTAGTTATGTACTCTTGTTGTACCATTGCTTTATCAAAATTTTCATACTGCATGGATTATTCATGACATCATAAACTTTTAATTTAGCACATTAAATAATTGTTTTAATGTACTATCATGACATAATATTGCTATATATTTCATACATAAAGCATATAACTTGTGCATTCATAACATTATTTATTTCTAAAATCTTATAGCTATTAAGACCTTAGAAACTTACGTGTTACTAAGTTTTATACTTGTACTTTCTCATACACTTAGTTGCGTAATTATAAAAAAATGTTTAATTAATTATATTTATTAATTCTTGGATTTTTTCCCGGTCCGTACATATCTCTACTAAATTTTTTTTTTGAAGTAGCCTTCCCATGTCTTCTCATAATACCTCAGAATTAATTTTCTTTAATTTTTTTGACTGTACTCTCTTCAAATAAAAAAATTGCCTTGTTTATGTGCACATATTAACGCTTTCTTTCTTACACACACATTCAACGAAAATGAATGTTTTGATTGAAACAAGCTATTCAATCCACTTGTTTTTTCATTTTTTACATCTTATGTTTCTAATGAACTTTATCAAACTTTTTCTTCTTAATCTTCTCTTATTCAATCAATTTTTCTCGAATCTGTAATTTCTTAAATGTTTTTTACTCAAATTTTCTCACTGTGGCACTAATAAATATCTCCTAATTGCTGCCCTTAGACATTTTCTTCTCATATTTAATTCTGACTAAACATTTTGTCTTACAACCATATCAAATACTTTTTTATTTGTATGTATATAAATAATTTACTGTCTAATTTTCCTTGTTAATTTTTTCTATTATCTACTTTAATTTTTTTCCACTAAACTAAATTATTATGAGAATAATAAATACGTACAACTAAATTTTAGATATTTCTATTATAAAATACAAAAACACAAGCGCTTACTTAATAACTAATACATATAATATATTAGACACCATCCATGATAACACTCTTTTGACAATTTCTTATAATCAAAAGAAATAGTTTCTTCGGAAAAAAGGAAATAGTTTCATCTGTAGAAGTATAGAAGAATATGTAACCAATGAGGACTATTTACACAAATAAGTTTTGAATAATATGCGTTCATTGTTGTTTCAACTTGGTCATTGATTTCTAGTTTTAAAGGATTTACTACTTTGATGGTTATAAAACGAGAAATGCTAGGATCATTTTAATTAATTGTATAATAGTATGTCTTAATTTTAATTATTTCTCCATTTATCTTTTTATTTTTAAAAACTATAAAGTTATTTTTTGAATTTTAAAAACTTACTTTAATTTAATATCTATGAATAGAAAACAAAAAAGTAGAAATTGTAAGAAACGTCACCATTCCAAATTAATTGTAGTAAATAGATGGTTTTGAAAATATTTGTAATAAATGTCAAATTTATAATGTAAATAATTTTTTTACCCCTTTTATCATAATGTAAATAATTCTTATTTATACAAAAAAATTTATTTATAGTGCAAATAATGTATTTATCCCTTGTTTATAATGTAAATATTTTTTATCTACATAACAAATAAATTATTTACATAATATATATACTGTAAATATTTTCAAAACCTGAAATATACTTCAAAAAGTTTTAAAAATCTGACATTTCATTTATTCTTACGAAAAAAAATTAAGTAAAACAACATGACTACCCTTAATAGTTATGAAACATATTTTATAAATTAATAACATAAAAAAATCCTAAAACAAAGCATCAAATTTCAAAAAAAAATCTTAAGTTTTAAGACTTTTTAAATTTTAAAAATTTTTCTCAAGAAGAAGCATGTATTTCATAAACAATTTAGGTTTTAATTTATAATGTTTTTATCTTATCTCTATATTTGTTGAAAAAGTCTACAAGGGATAAAATTTAATAACTTTTCCAAATTCAAAGAATATCTTTTGAGTTTTTAAAAATAGAGGGACAAATTAAGAAAGAGATGAAAACTATAAGGTATAATTATATAATTAACCCGATCTTTGTTTTACTTTTCATTACAATTCTACCCCTCTTTAACAATTATTATTTTTACCTAATTCCCCTTTATTATATTTTATAAATACGTTATTTTTATTTTTTTACATAGTAAATTGCTTTGATGGTCTCAGATCTATTTAAAAGGTGGCTCGATAGTCTTAATTCTTTTTTAGCTGAAATGAACTTGAACTCAAAAAAGAGTGCAAAATGAGTAAAATTAACTTATGGTCATCTATTTTCTCAATTTTGGTTGTGAGATAAACCCTACATCTCCTTGTGGAGTTGAATGTGAAATTATCTTTAAACTATGTAATATGTATACAATCAAGATCATGACTTTTTCTTTCTTTCTTTTTTTTTTTTCTTTTCTTTTTACTAGTAATGACTTTTTTGAGAACATAAACTTAAAGGCTCCCTACTTTAAGGGTCCCTTTAAACACAAAGGGTCCCTTACTTTGCCCTCTGAAATTTAAAAGTTAGCATCTTGCTTTTAAACTTTCAAAATTCTTTATTTTATCTTTTATTTTTTGATTTTCTATTTTAACAGACAGAAATAAGCTTACAAGATTTGCACATGGATCACCTGTAAGGGCAAAATGAGTTTTTATCACTCTTAAGTTTTGTTTCACGTCTACACTCTCATTTAACGTTTTTTATCTATTTTCATTTAAGAAAGGTTTTTATGCATATTTTTTTCGACATTGTTCATTAATATTTTCTTATCTTTAATGCGTAACTCATCTTCTATAGTATTAGATATATAAATTGATAAACAATATCAACTTATTAAATGGGTTATGCATTAAAAATAATGCAAAATATGCATATAAACCTTTCTTCAACAAGAGTTCATATATATTAGAAAAACAACAACAAAGACGTCAAGCGATAGTGTAATTGTGAAACAAAACTTAAAGAGTGATAAAATATCATTTTTTTCCTTATAGATGACCTATGAATGAATCATATAGGCTTACTTCTGTCTATTTAAATAAAAAATAAAAAATTTAAAAGTTAAAATGAGAAGCTTTGAAAGTTCAAAGGTGAAATAATAATTTTTAAAATTTTAGGATAAAATGAGAAGTTTTAAAAATAGTATAGTAGTAATTTTTAAAGTTTAAAAAGTAAAATAAAAGGCATTTTAAAATTTAAAGGACATTAATATTAATATATTTTTTTAATGAAATCAAGTGAAAATTTACTATTAGCATAGCGACATGTCTCTTCGCATGCAGAGAAAAGAGAAATAACTTTCATCGATACCAACAAGGGTGAGCTTGAAAAACATGGCCCACTAAAAATTGGACCAGCTCACTGCCCACCCGTTTTTTCTTTTTGTTGTTGATGGAACACTGGCCACTCCTTTGACCAAATTATGTTATGCCTTCCGCGAAATTTCTCTGTGTGGGGGCCTGAGAAGAATGAAGATGCTCCACCATGGAATAAACATTTTGGTTCTTTTGTTTTTTTTCCTTATTTTACAACGCGTAATTGCTGGCATATTGCTGATGACGTTACGTACTAATTCCATTGCGTCATCTTACACACCAATAGTCAATCCCGATTACGACCAAGGTAGGATAAAAGTAAAATATTTGATGAATAAAAAAATGTTTTGGCATTGGTAAGTTCACCGCTCGGTTAGACAACAGAAAGATGTAAAGAGTCAGAGATTTCCGCAACGTGTCGGCATGAAGTGGGGTTTCACGGATCAAATATCACACAGCTTAGTGAGAATAAAATCATCGGCATTCTATTATAGCCGATAAATGTTTTGCCACTCTGAACGGCAAATGTGTGCCTTGTCTTTCCAAAAGCCAGAAGAAAATTGAGTTTTTTTTTTTTTTTTTATAAAGAATTGAGTGGGTTCGAGCTATTCTCACCTCCGGTAGCACCGGCGTTTAGTTTTCTCACAGACGGACAGATGTCAGAGCCTCGTGGAGCGCAGGCGGGGAAGAGGAAACCGACGGAAAACGACGACGTCGTTTTGGAGAGGCTGAAGAGGGCGCGGGAAAACGACGCCGTCGGAGATGGGAAGAGGAGTAGTTGTACTAGCAGTAGTACGGCCGCGACGGAGGAGGAGGTGGAGGAATTCTTCGCGATCCTGAGGCGAATACACGCGGCGATAGGGCACTTCAGGAAGGGAGGAGACGGCCGCAATTTGACGGAGGAAGGTTCCAGGCTAAGGGTAATGCTGGAGAGGGAGATCATCATTAGCTGCGATGAGGCTAACGGTGTTAAAGATGACGGCGAAGAAGCGAGGCCAGAGCGAGAGGAGGGGATGGAGGAGAATCTGGACATCGATTTGAACGCTGAACCGGGTCCGGATTCTGACCCGGTTTGAAACGGTTTTTGAGTTCCGCTTTATTTTCTTTCTTAATATTTCTTTTTTTTTTCCTTTGTCCTTTGTTGTTTGACTAGAAGTGTTCATGCCCATTTACGCTGTAATTAAAATGGGTGTCTTTTATTGTATTAGGTATAAATAATGACAATATGATGTCATCATGTCACATTTTGGGAACGTTTGATGCGTGACGAAAGTAGCAAATGAAAATATGCTAATCCCTTCAAGAAAGCAAAAAAAAAAAAAAAAAAGGCTGATAATTTTTTTATTTGAAATGAATATGTACAACTGCTGATAATATTGTGGAATAAAATAAGTTGTCTTAAAACTATGAGTGGCTATTTCTCATTGGTGCTCAGGTGAGCTCGTCGGCCTGTTTACACAAATTGTTACAGGGGCTCGGACTCAATTTTTTTTTTAAGTAAAATCCGGGTCTAATTTTGTCGTTGTAATATACCTATAACCATTGACTTGTTTTTTTTTTTCTTTTTTTTTTTCCGTAATATACTAAATAATGTAAATTATTTTCTCTTTTCACGTAATGGTTTGTTTAGTACACAAATTTAAATTAGTGTACTTGAAATTTATGGTTCAAGTTTCTGGTTTTGAGCCTATCTAGTTTGAAAAATGCGTTTAAACTAATATTTAAAATGTTACTAGTAGATTACACGACGGTTTTAAACCATCGTGGTATGTTTCATGATGGTTAAAAAACCTTCTAATCTGTCTATGTGGTATCAACAGGATTCTTCACGACGGTTTTTTTACTGTCGTGTAATCCTCATTTTAGTGAGGTTCTAGGGTCTTAGGGTCGAGGCTATCACGACGGTTTGTACTAAAAACTGTCGTGAAATACTAAGCTTACATGATGGTTTTTGGTCAAAATTGTCATGTAAGCTAGGCCGTACATGACGGTTTCATCTGATAACCGTCATGTAAGATGTTTGTTTCATGACAGTTTGCATTGAAAACTATAGTGAAAAATTGGTCTAAAGTTTAAAAAACCAGGATTTTTGGGTTCCTATAGGATGGCCAATCTCGTATTTTCACCATTAATGCAAGGTCCTAAGTGCATAATCACATAATTACGTTGTACTATAAAATTTTTACAAAATCATATATATTTATATTGTAAATTCATGTACTCTATACCTAGCTATATTTAATATAGTGCTTGTAAAGCATTATCGATAAAGATTAAGTCCTACAAGTAATATAAAAAAAAAAAAAACTGCATTCGATGTTGCCTTCTTGTTGAGGCACACTTGAAATTGAAATATAACATTTGTCAGCTCGGTTGCCTTGTTATGCCGCTTCGCACTTCAACTTTCCAATCTTTAAGGGCCCTAGCAATTAGTCAAAATAAAAGAGAATTAATGATAATAATGAAAAAATTATCGAGCCATATTTTACGGCAAAGATTACTACTTATATCTTAGTAAGTGAACTCTCCAAGTGCGTCTTCTAGTTGGCCATTTGCACCAAAGGTCATTTCTATTTTTAATCTCCTCTTCCTTAACCTATGAACTCTTTTCATTAAAGTAGCTCTCCACTCAAAATTAACTTTGGGATCGAATTCGGTTTTTCTTTAGGGCTTTTTCACTTGTTTTCCCTTTATATGTAAGGAGGAAGATGGCATATGCTCATCACACTCCTCACATTCCTCATACTCCTCATACTCCTCGTCACTCCTTTGCAAGATTTTGACCGATTGTAAACCAAATTCTCATCCAAAACCAAACACATAAACCAATATAATCCAATCAATCTTTAACAAAACCAATAGAATCCAAATAATAATTCATTATAAAATAAAACTAAAACACATAAATTTACAAATTAACTACAAATTTAAACTTGCATATATACCAACGATGCACCTTAAATAATTTACACAAACACATAACTAAGTAACAAATGTTAACACAACTAACATAGAACAACATAACTAAGTAACAAATGTTAAAAAAACTAACATACAACAACAATGGACAAACATATAACTAAAACAATATGAAATAGCAAAAACTAATTAACAAAAAATAAAACAAATTAACAAAACAAATTACTAGATTTAATTGTAAAACAAAAACTAAACTAATTAGTAGCGATAGTCAATAAAACAAATAAATAACTAAATTAACAAAAACTACTAGAGTTAGCAAACATAATAAATAAATAGAGTTAACAAAAATAATGAAAATAAAACTAATTAACTAAAATACAAACGCAAACACAAACACCAATGCAAGGTCATAGAAGCTTTTCATCAAACATGTAGTGGGCATCACAACAATACTTAAGCATCACAAACACATAGAGAGTAACCTTTTCTCATACCAAAATGCTAAATGTTATTTAAAGTGCTTTCAAATACCAAATACAAGTAACACATACTAAATGGTAAATAACAAATTAATATAATTAATATTAAAACTAAAACTAAAGCTAAATAACACTAAAATAACCAAATAACACTAAGTTTAGAACTAACAATAACATTAAAACTAATTAAAATTGAAACTAACAAAACTATATTACTAAATAATTAAAACTAAAACTAAATATTAAATAAAAATGATATAACTAAAAATTAAAAAAATAAAAAACGGTTTGAAATTTACCATCAAAGGCAGAGTCAATGGAACGTTAAAGGACAAGGTTAAACAGCGGTGGAGTCAATAGAATGTCGAGTGATAAGAATGAGCGGCAGCAAACGGCGTTGAATTCATTGGGGGTTGGGTCGAACGATGGTGGGGTCATGGAGAGAGTGACAAGGGATGTCAAAGTCTATAGAATGTCATGGGCATTGGCTTTGTCGGTGGTTGAGTCGTGGGGGAGGAGTTAGAAAGAGAGGGGGGGTTTGAGAGTTAAAAACCGTCATTAGAGAGAAAGGAGTTAGTAAAAACCATAGTGAAAGGTTCTACATTAATTCAAAATTTTTAGGCCCCCACTCAAATTTAAGCCAGCGCCAAAAAAACAGTTGTAAAAGGTTGAATCTTACACGATAATTTTTAGTGAATGCCGTTGTGTAAAATTGATCTATCAAGATGGTTTTTAGTAAAACTCATTGTGAAAGGTTCTGCATTGCTAACACAACAATTTTCATATTTTTGAGCATACTCCCCGTATTTTTCCCTCTCCTACCATGATGGGTTTTTAAAAAGCGTTGTTAAATGAGGGTTGTATAATATCAAGTTTCTAGTATTGTGTAGAGGTCTAAATAGAGAAAAAAAAAATCACATCAGAAAATTAGTGTTTGAAAATCTCAATTTAAAATATGGGTTAAGAAGGAAAATGAGAATGGATAAGGTTTTTATTATAACGAATGGTTCAAAGTGGTTAAAATTTAAAAGAGGTCAACTTCTCAAAACCGATGGTTTGGCTCATTTTAAATCATCCTTATCATTTTAAATCATTGCTTTACTTTGTTTACCAAATGTCAGTTTAAGTTAGGGGTATATGTACAAACAATGAGAACCTATGTACCAAATTCTGGAGTCATCCTTTATCTAGCTATCAAATTTTCTACATTAGAGATCAAGGTTTGTGTTTTTGTGATGTAGGTCTGGATGCTAAAGTTTACAATGTGGATGGAGATGAAAGCTTTATGGCAAGATGGGTAGAAGAGTATTTTCAGCCATTTCATGAAACACCCGTTATTTTAACGGGTATGATTTTTGTAAAATCATATGAATAAAATGTTATTTTAGTATTTTTACTAAGTTTCCGTAGTAAATATTTTAAATCTACCTATCACTCACTTCTACCAACCTTGTCCCGCTACATTAATGCTTAATTAAGTAGCCTCAACTACTTGGAGACATAAAATTAATTCACCTCAACTACCAGAAGACATCGATATGTTTTCTCAACTACCTTTTTAATGCTTCCTTCATCGTCTTCTACAACTTACCCCATTTGCCCCCTCAATTATGTTAACATTATTTGCTAAAATTTTTCATGGGAGACATGATAATATTTTCTTTTAATGCTCATTTAGTTCTCTTCCACTCCTCAATTATTTTGATGCCTATTTATTCAACCATCACCACTCTCTTCTCTAGTTTCTCATTCTTTCCTTTCTCACTTCAATTTTCAACTAAAAACACAAGGCATAAAGCTCTCTTTGCAACCACAACAACAATAATTTTCAGCTACGTTTGAAGCCGTTTTGGAGTCAATACAAGCTTGATTTTTAACCCAAACTTTGGTGTTTTTCAAAAGAGCTTTGAGGTAGGTTTTCTTTAATTCAAACTTGGCTTTAGTATGTATTTTCTTCATATTTAATGCATGTTTTCCTCATTATTTGCAAGAAAGGCTAGAGATATAGTTTCATGATGATTTTGGTATAAAACTCACGCGAATATATTTATTATGATTATAGAATGCATACTGCCTATTTTGAAATGGTTTTGGAATTTTAAATGAGAATAAAATGCTTTGGGTTTAAGAAAAACTTAACATTCCATAAACCTTGTATTATCTCTATGGGCAGTAGCTCTTTCTTGAAATTCTGGGATTAGATGAAAATGAATTTTGTAAATTGGTTTACATATTTTAAAAGTAAACATTCTAAGCTTTCCAAAGAGCTATCATGAGCCTAAATCAGAGTTATATTTTATTTTCTATGAATTTTTCAATTCTCGGGTTGGGAACTAGTAAACCTATCAGTGGCAGTATACCACCTGTCTACCTTAAATAAACCACCCAATAACCCATGTGCTAATTGTAGATAGTGAACCCAACTTTGCTCACCTTCTAATCTCTGATTGTCTTGCAACCTTTCCAAGACCATCCTAAATGATTTATGAATCTTATTAGAAACTAGAATATATAGATTTATACTTAATTCATTTATGGATGTGGTTACATGTTATGCTTTAGTTTTAATTGTCCTTATGTACACCTTAGGATCAAGGGTGTGTGGAGCTTACGTTAATTATTCGGAGATTAAAAGATTGTCTAGAAGCTTGGAAGGTAGGGATTCTATTACTCATCTTTTGTGAGGTTTTTATGAAATTTAAATTGATTGTTTTACCACAAGATATATGTATCTATGTTGAACTGCTATTATATGAGAATCA
>CAMOHE010046704.1:0-46748 GCA_946598075.1 Artocarpus hirsutus | reverse complement strand
CCACTGCTAGAGGAGAATCCTTCTGGTTGTTTCATATAAACCTCTTCCTCTAGTTCACCATTGAGAAATGCTGTTTTCACATCCATTTGTTGCAACTCTAAGTCAAAATGAGCAACGAGTGCCAAGATGATGCGGAAGGAATCTTTCTTAGATACAGGAGAAAAAGTCTCCTTATAGTCGATTCCTTCCTTTTGAGTGAATCCTTTGGCGACGAGTCTGGCCTTATATCTTTCGATGTTGCCCAATGAGTCTTTCTTCATTTTATAGACCCATTTACACCCTATGGCTTTTGCACCATTAGGCAACTCAACAAGATCCTAGACTCCATTGGATGCCATAGAATCCATCTCATCCCTCATAGCATCATACCAAAGTTTCGATTCTTGGCAACTCATAGCTTGTGAAAATATTTCGGGATCATTTTCGGCTCCAATATTGTAGTCCGATTCTTATAGATACACAATATAATTACTAAAAATTGCTGATTTCCTTTCTCTAGTAGATCTCCTTAATGTTGATTCAACATTTTCCTGAGGAATCTGTTGTTCAACTTGTTGCTCAATTGTTTCTGGTGGTTCTTGAGCAACTTGACCTTCTAGATTATTATCAGTAGTTTGTGGAACTCCAACGATCGGTTGCACAATACTCGGTTGAATTATAGGAGCGTTATGAACAATAATCAACCTATCACCTGATGTAGATGGTTGAGCTTCAATATGATCTCTTTCAGAAACTATGTTTCGAAATTGATCTCTCCCACTAATCAAGTCATTCTCAAGAAACTTGGTGTTCCTTGATTCCACAAATCTAGTGCTGTAAGTTGGACAGTATAATCTATATCCTTTAGACCTTTCGGCATATCCAACGAAATATCCACTAATGGTCCTCGGATCTAGCTTCTTCTCTTGTGGGTTATACACTCTTACTTCAGACGGACATCCTCAAACACGTATATGTCTTAAACTCGGTTTCCAACCTTTCCATAACTCAAATGGCGTCTTTGGGACAGCCTTAGTCGGAACCCGGTTTAATATATACACTGTCATCTTAAGAGCTTCAGTCTACAAGGATTTAGGAAGATTTGAGTTACTCTGCATACTCCGCACCATGGCCATTAATGTTCGGTTTCTTCTTTCAGCTACACCATTCTGGTCTGGAGAACCAGGCATAGTGTATTGGGCAACGATCCCATGTTCTTGAAGAAACTTAGCAAAAGGACCATGTGCTTGTCCATACTCAGTGTATCTACCGTAGTACTCTCCACCTCTATCTGATCTCACGATTTTAATTTGCTTGCCACATTGTTTCTCTACTTCAACCTTGAAAACCTTAAGGCATCTAATGCTTCATCCTTTGTATGAAGCAAGTAGAGATACATGTACCGTGAGTAATCATTTATGAAAGAGATGAAGTATCTCGGACCATATGAGTCTATGTCTGGACTATAAATATCTAAATATATGATCTCTAATATTTCTGAACTTCTCTTGGCACCTTTCTTAGACTTGTGGGTTAGCTTTCCCTTAATGCAACCAACACAAGTCTCGAAGTTAGTAAAATCCAAAGCACTGAGAACTCTGTCATTCACTAACCTCTTGATTCTCTCAATGGAGATATGTCCCAATCTCTGATGCCACAACATAGAGGAATTCTCATTTATAACACAACGTTTAATGCCAGATTGAACATGCATAGCAGTATGATGTGGTTCATTTTGCAGATTGATTGAGAAAAAACCGTCAGACAAAATACCATTCCCAACAAGATCAAATTTGTAAAATAAACTGAAACATTTGTCTGAAAAAGTAAAGGAATATCCCAAAGGTACAAGTCTGGAAACAGAAATTAAGTTCCTAGAAAAGTTTGGAACATAAAATGTCTTATCCAATTCCAAAATAAAACCACTACTTAAAATTAAGGCGCATGTTCCGATGGCTTCTACATGCGAATGCATCTTTTTTCCTGAAGAGATGCTCAGCTCACTTCCCACTAGCTTTCTTAGGTTTCGCATACCCTGCAAGGTATTCGAAACATGGGTGCCGACAAGTGCCTTATCTGAAATTTCAAACTGCTCATCAATAGCCTTCAGTAATTCCCGGACTTTGTCATACTGTTCGACGGAACCACGTATACCAGTAGAGATTTTGGTCTTATGAACATGACACTAAGGCGGTTAGATCGCTCCCAACGTTCATAAAGAGCAATCTCATCCTGAGTGCTGGTTTCAGTAATTACGGGCTCGTCTTTCCTTATAGCATAATCAATGTCCATTCACCCCAAGTGAAGGAGAATTCTCTCCGTCTAGACCTTATAATTATCCCCTTTCAGCTTAGGGATATCACATCGAATATCAGAGAAATTCACAGGTTGTATGACTGCATAATTAAAATATAAACATGCTTATGATCCAAAATATTGAGACTAATAGACATAAATCATGCTTTACCAATGTAAATCATATATAAAAATTATGAATCTATGACATAAAACTTGCCTGTGGGCTAAAGTTCTAATTCAATTAGACTCATTTTACTGTATGATAAAACTATCAAATTATGTTCCCTTTTTTAATACCTGTGGGTAAATTAGAAAATATAATCTGATACTTTATCCCAATTAGTCATACCAATATAATAAAAATTTCTGTGGGATAAAGTTTATTATATTGAGTACAACTAACTGCAATAAATGTCCTTTAACCAAATGTGATCCTAAACTAATTAATATATAATTTTGCATAATTAGAGGTGCTGTGGCTAAGCTCTAATTATTCAAAATCATATGGATCACTAAGACATTTAATTTTGTTCATAAAATTATCCATGCAATATTGTATATTCTTTAGGCAATATAATAATTATGAACAAAATCTCAATTTGTGCTAAATAAGTTAATTTAATTTAACAACATGCATAATACAACTCAAAATTATGCATATAACAATAATTAGCACCTTAATTATCCACAATATGTTTTTCAATAAAACATTCATTAAAATAGAACAATTTCTAAATTATATGCATAATTAATTTCGTAATTTATGCATTAAAATATATATTCTAAATTATGTACATAATAACAACAATAAAATTATGCACATAAAATAAATACTTGGCACATAATGTATAAAATAAATTTCCCATGAAATTATTGCAAAAAATTATGTGCATATCCAAAAAACCCAAAATTAAATTAAAAATAATAATAATAATAATTTTTTTTTTCAGCCTCCTGAAACTACTTGTCGTTTTGGGCTTACCCTAAAACGACTTGTCGTTTGGTGTGAAACGGGCAGCCTTCACTCGTATAAACGACATGTCGTTTTTATCCCCATGGATTGAAACGACATGTCATTTCACTGTGATGAAAACGCCCCCTTTATGGTCTGAACGACATGTCGTTTTGCAACCAAAATGCTAAACGACATGTCATTTTGCAGGTCGTCTTCTTCACCCGAAAATGGGTTCTGTTGACCCGTTTTGCCCGTTTTGCGACCTGGTTCGTTACCCATTCAAATTTTCACGTTTTGAACACCAAAGTTAATGCCAAAAATCACAGAAAACATAGAAATCGAATTTTCAAATGATTTCTAATCATATTTTTTATGAAAAAGCATAAAGTTACAAACTTTGATTTTCAAAATTTTTGACCGTATATGTATATATACATATATTGAACACAGAGCCAAAGACAAGGTAGAGATATTATGCTCGGATACCAAATGTTATACATATTATAACCATAACGCAACGGAAGTAAATTGGATGGTGTAATGTTACCTCTTGCCATTGTTTTGTACTCTGCAAGTTTTTTGCCCGAATTGCAACAATTACAACACTGTATCCTTGGAAATTGTTCTGAGCACTCTCAACAATCTTAGATGGTGTGTATTTATTTTCTATGTCGTGTGCTCAGGGACCCAAAATATTTATAACCGTGACCGTCACACGGTTGAGGAAGAGAGGCAGTTATTTACAGTTGAAGTTGGTTTTTTTTTTTTTGTTTCACAAAAACAACACATGGGCCAAAATTAGAATTATAACAGACCTAAGTCTAAATAGGATGTTTGGTATGGTAGTTAAAACTGTAAACATTATAGCATTTGAGAGTTTTATATTGTAGTAACTTTTTTTAACTGTAGCATGTGAAAGCTTTACACTATTATTAACGAAAGAGTTGGTTAAAATCTACTTTACCAAACAGGCTATTATAAACAAACCCTAGTATTCGTTAAGCAAAAGGAATTGAAAATCTAGTATTCGTGAAGCAAACATTCCTCATAGAAAGTGGTTAGAATAAGATGGTGCTTGTTGCTTTTTCTAATAGCTTTACTTTCATTAAAAGGCATTGTTTTTGTGAGAATGATAATCTCATTTAAATTTTCTTGTTCATATAGGAGATGTCTCTCTGTTTAATAATTCATAAGTTTACAAGACATTGAAATTGAAACCGAGTCTCATATAAACTAACCCTAGTCTTCGTTAAGCAAACATTCATTAAAGAAAGTGGTTGGAATAAGATCATGCTTGTTGCTTTTTCCATTAATAAACATAGTTCATTCTGAATATAATAAAATAAAATAATCAGTTCACATGTATTTGTACCTTTAGTTTCATTTAAAGGCATTATTAGTATGATAATCTTGCTTAAACTTTCTTGTTTATATAAGAGATATTTACCTGTTTAATAATTTATAAGATAAGATATTAAAATAATTAAATTAAGATATTGAAAATCAAAAGCAGGCCTCAATTAGACAAACTCTATCTAGTCATTGAAGTAAACTTTCTTTAAATCAGCTTCCTAATTGAGCAAATAATGAGAGAACATTGATTTTCTATATTATTTATTTATTTTTTTTTTTTTTTGAGGAAATATTTACTAATGAGATATTGCATTCCTTGGAGAGTAGAGAGTAGCAACTAAGCGCGTGCCTGGTTTCGGAGAAAAAGGAGTTTGTGCAGCTGGCTTTAAATATCCTCTGACAAGGGTGTATCAGTAATATTGAAACTCTGTGAGGGGTAAAATTGTCTTGTTGCTTCGTTGACGAACATTAGACCAGAGCCTTTAACTCTGCAACGAACCAAAAAGCCAGTCGGAAGATTTTTTATTTATCTAAAGGAGCGCTCGTTATATGCCACGTGTGTACTTCCGTACCGCTCAAAGCCAAATGGAAACTCTTCAAAGTGCTACCCTAGGAACCCAAGATCCCAGCCTAGTCTGTCGGCAATGTTTTCTTCTTTTTAATTTCTTATTATTTCCTCAAGTTAGTTCACTGGTGTTTGGGGTAGGGTTCGAATTGAGAGTTCTGTGAGTAGGGTCTTTTGGCCATGTTTCATAATTGGAAAAACGAACACCGTGAAGACACCATTCGGTCAAAGAAAGATGGAGTGTTAACTAAAACGGGCACTAAATCCTTTTGGAGAGATCTTATCTAAATTAATGGTTTGGTCATCGTAATTATGGGCATCAGCTGTGTAGGTTCCAAATCCAAGTGGTAGTTTCAGGCCCTTAGCTATTATTGTTCTTGAAAAGTGACCCGGTCTGGCCTATTTCTCGAAAGAAGTTTTGAATTTTGAGTATTAGAGCTTGTAAAAGTATTACACAACAATTTTATCAATTGAATTAGGTTGATTTACCTTCTGTTTGGCGCTATAGTTTGAAGTCGTCAGTTTGAACCGTCTAATTATAAAGATCTCAGCAACTGCAATGATGCAAAAATCAGCTATAGTGTAACTCTTATATAATACAGTATTTTGAACAAAAAAAATTAGTACAAGCTATAGGTTTGAATTGTTCTCCCAAACACAAAGTAATGCAAGGCCTAATTCACAACATTAATAATCAATCATATATACATATATATAGTTTTATTTTGTAATTTGATTTTTATTTTTATAATTTGATAGTCAAATGCACTGTAAATTTATTGTATTATTGTTTTGATTTATAATTTTAGAGTCCATTTGAACATATAGCTCAAAACAAAAAAAAAAAAAATTTGATTCAAAGCAATTTTGTTTCGTTGTTTTCTCTCAAAAAATTTGTATTTTTCTTAGCGTTTCATGTTTGCAAATATATCTACTATTGATGTTCATATCTGGAATTTTTCTTTTGAAACAATGGAACAATCCAAGTAAATATATAATGCTTTTATTCGTCCCATTTCAATTGAAATTTTGATTCATGATTAACCCAGAAAAAACGTAATCAAAATGAATTTGTCCTAAAGTTTTAGGGCATGTAGGACCAAACGTTTGAAGTTATTTGGAGTTAAAGATACTAAGTTTGTAACCTTAATAATTGAGTCATTTTCAAATGGGCAAGTGGAGTTTTTTTTAAGGTTCATTTATTTTGAGGATTCAAATCACTTTTAACACATGGTAACGAGAACAATGAGGAGCAAAAGGAGAAAGAAACGTCCCCTTTTATAATGCCTCTCAATTTAAATCAACTTATTTGCTTTGTTGTTGGCCCACTTTATGTTTGAGCTTTTCACTTGCAAATGACTCTAGGATTTCCCGCAACAATAATTACAAAAATGTGAATGAGATTGAATCTCCACATTCCAAGTTTTTTTTTTCCTCTTAAAAAAAAAAAAGAAAATTAAACAAAATCAATGTATATATAAGCTCTAAGGGATTTCTTCTCTAGTAAAATTGAGATTGTGCCAAAACTTACGCATATCAAGTTCCAAGGTTTTGTTATAAAATTCATGATTGAATTTGAACAGATCATATGAGTCTGATAAACATGTTAAAGAATCCAGAGCAAGAGCATCACAGAGATGCTGGTATTTCATTTGTTTTGTTTCTTTTTTTTATTATTATTATTTTAAATTAAGGGCTAAAGATGTTGGCAATGTAAAGTTTTAGTTAGATAATTTCCCTAATTTAATATAATTCCATGGTGTGAAGTTACACATTACAAAGTATTTTTTTTTAAATATGCTACTACATAATTTTCATTTGTTTCATTTTTTTTTTTTGCTTCTATTTTTTAAGGGGACATACATAGCTTATTATACATTAGAGAAGAAGAAAATAATGATTTTAATACAAAATTATAATTTGTTGAGTCGTCATAGTTTCATAATTCACTCATAACAGTAAGGACAAAAAATATTCTAGTCTGCGAAATGGGAGACAAAAAAAAAAAATTGTTGGGTTCTCATTTGTAAAAATAGATTATGCAGGATCATTAGGACCAAAAGCATTATTGTACATTAAGGAGAAACCAGAAAGAAAGCATTTTTTTTTTCAAGGAATGAATTATTGTTGATTCCGATATTCTCGAGGCATGTAACCAGTCCATTACTAATTATTTATTATTCTTTTTTTTTACTTTTGGTCCATTATACACTTTTTATGTTCTCCACGTTTTCTTTTTTTTTTTTTTTTAAGAAAAAAATTTTTCTTTCTCATAGTTACTTGTTTCTAATAGGGTATTTGACAGTGGTAGAAATCACTCAGTTCTCACCACAAATTCAGTTATAAACAGTAAAAAGTTCTCACATGTTACAGTAATAATAAAAAAAATTGCTACAGTAAAAAGTTCTCACATGCTATAATAAAAGTAATTCCTATCGCTGGTTCTAACCACTCTTTCAAACACCCACTAAATGTCGGTGAAAATTTAAATTAAGGAATTTAGAAAATCTAAAATAGAAGCTTGAAATTTGTCCTTTTTGTTCTGGTCATATAAAAAGTGTCAATTTGTTGTTTTTCACATCAAAAAAAGAATTAAAAAAAAAAGTCACTTGGTGGCAAACGGTCGTGGTTTATCAATACAAAATGGGCTTTTTCTTGAATTCAACAATAATGGGCTTTACAAGCCGTACGAGTGAGCCCAACCCAACAAGCTTGGTCGAATCCGTACATTTCATCCGAATTTTCTAAAATGACAGGAAAAAAAACACGGAAAAAGGAAAAATTATACTTCTTTTTGGTGTAATTTTGAGAATTTTTATAAATATTTTTGTATGCTTTTTTAAAGTAAAAATTTTAAAAATATTTTTAATATAATTTTTTAAAACTTTTCATTTTCAAAAACAAAATCATTTTTAAAACGGGAAAGTACGGCCAGCGACGGAACCATAATTAACCGCGCTCTGCTACTTCAGCTTCTTCTTCTTCTTCTCTCCCACTGTACACCGTAAGTTTCTCAGTACTTCTGTTCTTCAATTCCATTTCTCTAAAATTAGGGTTTCATTTCTCCATCTTTGAGCTTGAAGCTCAGTCTTTCTTTTTTAGGGTTTTCCCCTTTTGTTTTGTACGCACAGATTTTCGGAAGCTAAAAGACTCTGATTTTCTCGAAGCAGGTTGAGTTTGGGAATGGACGGCGAGGAGTTGACTGAGCAGGAGACCGCTCTTTACGATCGCCAAATTAGGGTTTGGGGCGCTGACGCTCAGCGAAGGTTCTTAACCCAAATTCCTGTTTATTTGGACTCCGTTTTTCTTTCACTTTGTTTTTTATTTTTGAAATTCGTTCTTCATTTTCTTGTTAGGTTGAGCAAAGCTCATATTTTAGTATATGGAATGAAAGGGACTGTTGCTGAGGTAAAGTTCATTGCTTTTTCTGTAAAAATTCATTTTTTTCCCCAAATATATGCATATATATATATATATGTATGTATATATATGTTTTAGACATAGGTATTCTAATTTTTCCAGCTAGTGTTAATTTATTGATTTGTTGAAAAGTAAATTTTTTTTAAAAAAATGGGGGTGAATAGTTTTGCAAGAATATTGTATTGGCGGGTGTTGGTAGTTTGACATTGGTGGATGATCGGGAAGTAAGCGAAGAGGCGCTTTCTGCTAACTTTTTGATACCTCCCGATGAGAATGTGTATGCTGGGAAAACTCTGGCTGAGCTTTGTTGTGATTCTCTCAAGGATTTTAATCCTATGGTTCGTGTTTCTGTCGAAAAAGGTGCTTCTTTTTTCTCCCCTTCGGTGGATATTGTTTATAAGTTGTGTGGTTAATCCGCTTTTCAGAAATGCAGCTTTTCCCTTGAATTAACAATGGTGTTAATACTAATAAAGTAAATGCCAAAATTTTGATTGTATAGGTGACTTGTTGAGCTTTGATGTAGAGTTCTTTAGTAAGTTCGATGTCGTGGTCGTCTCTTGTTGCTCCCTCACGACTAAAGTACTACTCTTTTTATTCAACTTTGTTGTGTATAGTTCCTTTGTTTATGAGTTAAGATCCACATTTTTTTATGCCTATATTTTCTTTTATTCTCCGTATGCAGAAATTGATTAATGAAAAATGCCGAAAGTTACCAAAGCGTGTAGCATTTTATGCAGTTGATTGTAAGGACTCTTGTGGTGAAATTTTTGTTGACCTACAGCTCCATAGTTATTCAAAGGTGATTTATCTTGTCCAATCTTTGTAAAGCTTTATAAAATTATATTGGTGATCTTATTATGTGAGATTGTTCAGTTATCATGCTTGTTTAATCTTTTCTAGTTTATACTCTTTTATTAAAATCATGCCTCTAATGATGCTAAAAATCATTGATACGTTATGCACCTCCGTCCCTTAGTTGGAGTTTAGACTTTTAGTCATATTCTCCCCGGAGAAAACATTACTTTGAAAAGCCATGTAGTTCGTGGCTCTAGTCTCAGGAGGTTCTAGTGTATTCTTGGACCTAAACTGCAGTTGTTGATTTTACCTGTCTCTGTGATGAGAAACAACGCAAGTATCATCACCAATTATTTTATCATTGATGAAATAGCATTTATTAAATGGGTTCTTTTGTATCCTATTAATGTATTCCTTAATATCTCATTAATTTTTCTTGACAGAAAAAACTCGAGGAAACTATTGAATGCATACTGCAGTATTCAAGTTTTGAGGTATGAACTGGTATATAGGAGCATTTCTTTCTCATCTTAAGGTCTATTGGATTTCGTGGCATGCTTTGCTTACTTTCTATCCTTTACCATATCCCATCATTGTTTCGTGACCAAAAGTAAGAAACAATGCTGTTTGTTTGTTTGTCCGATGCCATTTATATGTGACTGATCAAATGATGTTCTGTACTGATGTCCTTTCATTGCAGGAAGCAATTTCAGTACGTTGGAGAACACTTCCTAGGAAAGCATCGAAGGTGTACTTTGCCATGAGAGGTGCGATCTAGTAGTTGCATTTCTTATATGCTTTGTGTGCCAATAATTTCATGGTACTTCATATCTGGAAAAAACAGAAGCTGTTTTAAAAAATCTGTCTTAGAATATTTAATCCAATAACTCGATTCTTAGTGTCTATATGGATAAATTATAGATTTTTTTGTTTGCTTATGAAGAAATAACCGATATCATCCTTGTGCTTTTTTGCAGTATTAGAAAGGTTTGAAGAGGCCGAGGGACGCAAACCTGGGGAAGTCTCAATTGAAGATCTTCCTGGTGTTCTGAAGGTGAAAAAGGAGCTCTGTGAGGCACAGGTAGGGAACTTGTTTATTTATTAATCCCATTTCTCATGATATCATTCTTCCATGTTTTAACCCCGGCTTTTGGATAACATGCAGTCTCTAAAAGAAGATATCATTCTTCCATGTTTTAACCCTGGCTTTTGGATAACATGCAGTCTCTAAATGAATCTCATGTTCCCGATGGCATCCTAGAAAGATTGGTGACAAATGCAGCAGAATTCCCTCCAGTTTGTGCCATCATAGGGGGAATTCTTGGGCAGGTGCAGTTTTTGTCGTTTTTCTCTTTGATTAATTATGAATATGAAAAGCATAATAACTTAAGTTTGACACTGGCTAGCGTTAGACTTCTCAGGAGGTTATTAAGGCTATATCAGGCAAAGGAGATCCCCTGAAGAACTTTTTCTTTTTTGATGCTACGGATGGAAAGGGCACAATAGAAGACATATCGAGCCCCAACGCTGGAAGCTGAACACAATGGGGGAGAATTACAACTTCCATATTGGAAATCAAATGGAGTTTGGTGACAATTCTAGGAGAAACTGACCCCAATTTGTGGATGTGACTTGTACTTCGAGCTCGAGAAATTTGACATTTTTAATCTCGGCCTAACGTTACAGTTCTGTCGTGTGGCTGTATTGCTCATGGAATATGAATTTACTTGGGTATTTCTTGAAGTCAATGTTATGCTTGTAGACAAGTTTGGGTTGATACCTTTCTTTTGTGTTTGTTACTGCGTACCAGACTTTTTTCACGAGTTTATTTTCAATGAAAACTGCAGGTGTTTCACAATTCATATAATTGTATACGATGGTGACCTCTCTAGACTCCGGAAAGAGTTGCTATAAATTGTCAAATGTTACTAAAGAAAATCAAGTGCAAGAGCATGATTGCATTAATAGACGATCCTTGACTCAAAAAGGGCCAACGATAGAGTAGAAAAAAACGTTATTTTTTAACCACAATTGTATTATTGTTTTGACATATCAACAATTGAAAAAACTTTTCAAAGGATAAAATGATCAATATTAGCATGTGATCCTTAAGGGATCTATCTTAATGCTTAGTCAAAAGATGGGTTGGCTTGATTTGCTAGAATCAGACACGACGAAGGTCAACTCACAGGACATTCTATGCGATTATGGGCGGTGAGGATAAGCAAATCGGTCTGGCTGGCGAAGTTAAAGCAGGGAAACGTGAAAAAGAACCTTTTTTTTTTTTTTTTTTTTGCTGTAAAGGATGGATGTCATCATGGCTGGGTAGATTATTAACATTAATTAAATGAAAACATCATGTCCCCTTGCTTTTGGGTCGCTAATTTGGTAAGATAATTACGATTTTCATGATAATTATGTCTACTTGGATTTTAAAGTTGTTTAAGGCATTTTAAGTTATACATACATACATACATGCATGCATGCATACACACACATACTTTTCATTTCAAGAAAAGGGTAAGATACACCCATGTTTTTATCCCTTCGGCACATTGGCAGTCCCAGAGACTACCGAGAAATAGAAAGAACAAGAACTGGACTCATTCTATCAATCCGATTAGATTTGCTCACCTGCCACTTAGCTCACATATAGGCTATGCATATTGGTACAAAGATCCTAAAGTACAGCTATGGAGATTCAAACTCTAAAGGGATAGAAAAAGTAGTCCTACCTAGCAAAGGCGTATGCCTCTACACCACGCCCTTCCGTGGTAATTTTAAGTTATATTCTTCCCTCTACTTCCAGTGGCATCCTAGTCTTGTTGTTATTATCCCTTGCACTTGTTCTTCATTTCTTTACATGTGTTGATGCCGTGAGTGGCGGAACCAAAAACTTCTTTCAATTGGGGCACCATGAAAAAATAGAGCATTTTGTTGAATGAATATATAATTATGCATTTTTATTATTGAGTGGGAACACAATTATAATTTTTCATATAAAACGAGAACAAAATATCATTAGTTAATTATTCAGGTGGGACATGGTAAGCTATATCTAAAATTTTTATAAAATTGTTGGGGGCAAAAGTTTAAATTTCAATCCCTCCGCGACTGAATGCACGATTAAATGAGAATAGCATGGTTGGGTGTTGCTAGGAACACATTGCCTAAGTTGCTTTTTAAGGGCAGAATGGAGCAAAAAAAAAAAAAAAAAAATCTTTCCTGAGAGGAGAAAAGAAATTTTCTTCATTATCATAATTTTTTTAGGAATTATTTATCATTATTTTATTGCTGTTATTATTATCATTTTTTTTTTTCTAAAAGGTTTCTTTGTTGTTATTCCGGTTCTTTAATGAATGGGAAAAAGGGTAAAATAATTCATCCTAAAAAGCCTGTTTCCTTTCCTTTTTCCAGAACCCCCGTAGAGAGGGAGAAAAAGACCGGCAAAATAAAGAAACAATAATTTATCAAACACGTAATGTCAAACAAATTGAAAACAGCATAAACAGAGCAAAGTGAATTAAATGCTTTTTTTAACCAAACAATTTTTTTTTTTTTTTTTTTTTTTGAGGAGGAAAAAAAATACTTTCTTGAGAGTAAACACTAAAATAATCCCTTCTTCTCCTAAAAAAAAAAAAAAACAAAAAAAGATCTGATTAGTGATGAGATTAAATTTCCACCTTAACAAACACAAGGGATTGTAACCCCTAGATAATCTCAACTAACTCCCCCCAAGCTCAAAATTTGAAAATAACATTCTCTAAAAATTGAAAAAAAAAAGTTGAAATAGAACTGACCATAAGAACGTGGGGGGAGTTAATTTGTCCCATTGAAAGGGAAAAAATAATAAATAAATGAATTTGACCACCTTTCAAAATCAAATCAAAGTCACAATTAACTCCACTAAATTCTCAATCCTAGAGAGAGAAAGAGTGAAGGAGAGAGGAAAAGTGAATAATAGTACTACGACCCCATGCAAAGCTCATCCAAAGTCGAAGAAGAAGAAGAAGATGACGAGAAAAAAGTAATAACATTGGAAAAACTTCACCGACAATTTCTGAATTTACAACAAGAATGGGACAACTTCAAAAAGTACTCTTCTAACTCAAGATCAAGATCAAGATCATCAAGACCCTTTCGCAGATCATCAAATTTTCCAGCAAATGATCGTACGGTCCAAAGTAGTAGTAGTAGTACAACTACTCTCAATCTTCCACACGTGAATAATATCAATATTATATCTTCAAGAAACCTCATGTCTTCTCTTCAGACCAACGCTTCTTCTTCTCCTTCCTCAGAAATGTGGAAAGTCAACGATTCGGCGGTCAAAGAGATTCTTAGAGACCGAAGAGAAGCCATTGAGAGAGGCTCTTTAAAAGGTCGAAGAAGGCTTTTCGATTCCCAAGTGGGTTTGGGAGAAGATCAAGCGCAAGAGATATCGGTGATGTCGTTTAATGAAAACGACAACGACGACGACGACGACGAATACCCCTTTGGAAGCAGAGATGATTATGATGCTGATCATGTCCCTTTTCGTTTTGAGGAGAGAGAAATGGCGGCAGCAGAGAAAATTAGTGTTGGTGATAGTAAAGCAGGAAGATCATACGACATGATTATCAAGCGCTGGATTGTTGTCGTCTGTGTTATATTTGCAATTTTCATTATTAGAAGCTTTGGTGAATTCCATGATGATAAGAATAAGGTGATTCTAGTCCCAACATGATCTTTGATTAATGACTCTCGTTTTTTGTTAGTTTGATTTGATAGAATTTAGACCTATATTTCTCTGACGGTGCTTATTTTTATTAACTATGCTAAATATATCTTCTTCTAATTTGTGTACATGGATTTGATGATTAGTGATAGCGTTTTCTGCTGTATATTTATGACAATGGCTGAATACGATTTCTAATTATCATTGTTCTTTGTAAGCATTTGCAATTTATTTTCATTTATCTGTGCATTTTTATAACCTTATAATATCATGTACGTTTTGGTCGATATATATCTTACTAAATCTATCTGTCTTCAAATGTGTGTGCATATATATATATGAATGTGTTTATCAACACAGCTAAAACAAAAATTTGAAACGAGTTTATTTTAGTAGGTAAGAGCTTTACACTGTATCTTACTTTTGCTTTATGCTGTAACAATTCCAACTATATAGTTAAAACACAGTAGTTAAACGAACTATATATATATATATATATATACACACGAGTATGAAATTTTGAATTTATCAAATTATTGGGAGGAAGAGGAGAGCAAAAATAATAATAATAATAATAATTTGGAGGAAGAAGGAAATTGAAACTTTGAGATCATCTTGTGTGAGATGATGATGATAATGTGTCAATCAAGTTGGAGGACATGAACCTGGAACTCACTAGGGAAATTAAAAGCAGAAAGTAATTTCTCAAGAGGCTAAGTAAATAATGAAGCGATCCTGTGATTGTATATTCTATATATATAAATATATATATAATTCATACATGTTATTTAAAGGGGAAAGTTACATTATTTTTGTTTCTACCAATAAAATATATATCGGTGAAACAGTGAAAAACAAAAAAGTGGCAAATTTTCCCCATTTCATGTTCTTTCTACATATTTGCCACTGGCTATTATCACTTTTCATCCAAATGCCTGCAGTACAATTTTCTATTTGGGCACCATCTTAATGCAATTTTGTATCAGATTCCTTGTCCGGTGTCCGCCACATAATTAATATGTAACTATTACCATACACATTTTCAACCAACTAAATCTCCATTGAAACACACTGAAAACTATGTGTAGATCATACACATAGGTTTATATATATATAACACACTTGGTTAGAAAGCAGCGTAGGAAGTCTGCAAGCGCTTCAAAATCTGGTCAAAGTTTTCGGTTGATCTGTCAATGGTATGTGTATGTATTCCTTCGTATGTTGTCACCACGATCCCTTCATCTTTGCAAAGGCGTTGGATTTGTTTCTTGACATTGCAGCCTTGATATGTACACTTGTAATAACTTCTGCTTTCATTAAAAACGTAAAATTCATCAAAGCAATGACAGAGAAAATATAGATAAATATATATATAAATATATATATACATATATATATATTAGTGGGAGCACAATATGAATCATATAAAATATCATAGAAGATATAAGACAAATGTTATAATATTTTATTTGAATACTCTAGTAGTTTAATACATTGCAATTTTTCTCTATACTAGTTTTCATTTTTGTATAATAACCACGCTGTCAATGTCACTAAATATATCTTTTAATTAATTAAATGTAGGTACCATTACAATTTTGTTTACTAAATAGGAGCACAATCATAGTTTTACGAATCAAGTGAGCCACAATTATAACTTTCTAAAAATTTATAGGTGTTAACCAAAAAAAAAAATAGAAATCCCAGTGAGGGAATAGAGTGGCTCCCCTTACAAGAGTGCTTTTTTTTTTTTTTTTAGTTTTTTTAGTTTTTTTAGTTTTATTTTATTTTTATTTTTTAGTTTTGTTTTGTTTTTTTTTTTTGTTTTGTTTTTTTTTCAAGTGGTCAATCTCCGTATATCACGTTTACATAAAAATTCTTGCTTTAGACAAGTAAATTACAGGTGTATCTCTCTCTCTATGTGTGTGTAAAACTATGATGAACACCAATCATGTATGATAATTAAGGATGAGATCATATATATATATATATATGTGTGTGTGTGTGTGTGTGTGTGTTTTTGTGTGTGTGCATATATATATAAATATACCAACCTAGGGAATTTGCTGTTCTTGACAGTTTTCTGCCCATATTTCCTCCAACGATATCCATCATCAAGCACATCAACTAGGCTTCTGGTTTGAAATGCAAATTTGTGCCTTCTCATCACCTTATCACCTTGTTTTTTACCCGATTTCATCTTCTTCTCGGAACGGCGAGAGGGCCCACTCTCATGATCATCACCACCAAAAAACTTGTTGTAAACGTCATGTCCTTCAAACTTAACTCCTTCTTCTTCCTTCGCCTCATGATCATGATCTACAATATTGTTTAAACCATGAAAATGAGCCAACAGACTACCATTATTCGACACGCGGTGATCCGGCAGCGGCGCCATTGATGTTGGTGGTGAACCGAGGAAAATCATTTGGTAATTCTCCATCAGAGAGGAGAAAATACAGAAACTATATAAGATAAAGACCAACGAAAAGTACCACAATACAAAAGTACTTATAAGTAACTTGTTCGATGAAGAGGGTATACACCCAGACATACATATACATACATATATACATATATATATATATATATATGTCTTAAAAGAGAAAAAAGTTTTAAGTGGTGAAACGGGGTCTAGGTGTGTGTGTTATGCTCTATAAGGTAATGTGTGTATAGTGGAGAACGAGAGAAAAACGTGGGCGGCGTAATGGAAGACATTTGTCTTCACTCGCTACAGAAGCCTTTGACATTGAGCTGATTTTGATGCTTTAATAGGAAGACTCTAATCCAAAGGAAATGGCAGTGCCGTCAACAAAACGCAAACCCTATCATTTGAACGTTTAAAATTAGCAGATTTTTACGATAAGACTCGAGAAAAACACACAACCAATCAGTGGTGGAGCTAGAATTTTATTGCATAAGCTAAAAATGTGAAAAAACTCTTAAAAGTATCAATATATTAACTCTCACTACTAGAAAATGGTTAGAAGAACATATATATTTAATTTGTTGAATTTTTTACTATGTAAATGTAAAATTTTCTTTAATGTTTAATTTCCTCTTGATTCACTATTCTCTTATGAGTTTAGTTTAGGACAAAGAAAAAAAAAGTAGAGCACTATAAGAAAAATTACATTTAACGACATATTATTTATGACATGTGATTTTTGAATATCGTTGAAAAGTACATACCACGACATCTCCTACAAATATGTCGTTAATAACATTTGAAACAACATTAACGACATCTATATAGATGCCGTATTAAAGGTCTCCTTTTAACGACAATAGTTTAGTGTCGTTAAATGATTTAACGACACTAAACTATTGTCGTTAAAAGGAGAGCTTTAACACGGTATTTATATAGATGTCATTAATTATTGTTTTAAATGTCATTAATGACATCTTTGTTGGAGATGTCGTTGTATGTACTTTTTAATGACATTCAAAAATTACATGTCGTAAATAATATGTCGTTAAATGTAGTCTTTCTTGTAGTGGCACTTATAAGAAAACGATTTTGATGAGGCAAAAATAATAATAAATTATTTAGGGAGCACAAAAGAAATGCATAAAAAAAGGTTTAAGTAAAAACACGGTCAAGAAAAATTGTTTCAGTAAAGCAACTAGGAAAATATATTTATGAAAGCCATATTATAGTATTATTTTAGAGAAATGAAAGATATATTTAAATAGAGGTAGATTTGGAAAACATTCTTGAAACTAGGACAAGTTAGAAACAAAAAATTAATAAGGTACACATAAAAAATAATTTTAATAGGAATAAATTAGCAGAAAAAATTTGTTAATGATAAAGGTATATATAAAATTTTGTGAATGAGAGGGGGCATATATAAAAATTTTTTTAAACACTGTGGGAAAAATTACTAAAAATCCAGGGGGCATATGCCCCTCGAGCCTGGGCTCCCTCCGCTAGTGCAACCGATAGAGTCTATTTTTTGACTGTTAGATTTGTATCAGAAACTATTTATTCTACATGTTTTTTAGGTTGATGTGATTTTGACCTAATCCAACAATAAAAAAAAAATGTATATGATAATTAATAAATGAGGCATAGTAGAAACACTGCAGTAATTATTTGAAAATAAGTTTATATACGAAATGACGGCTATGTAGTATAATGTATGTGCATTACATGATAATTGATAAATGAGGTAATCACAATCACATTCTGCGGCTGTGAAAATATACGTCTCCGTAATGATCTTTTAACCAAGTTGTGTGAAGAAATGCCTAATGTCTCAACCTAAGGGTGTTTAGAAAGTGTGATTACAACCATAATTCGAGTTTATTTTAGTTTAAAATGTCGTTGCATGTGAGAGCGTTACACTATAACAACCTTTTACTTTTTTACTGTAATATATGAGGATTATACACTATTTGATGGTTAGAACTTAACAAATACTCTCAAACACCCCATTAGTTTAATAGGTTTATTATTATTATTATTATTATTATTTCCCCTCAACTAAGATATTTATATTTGGTACAATGTACGGGGGAATATTTATATAGAAGCTGTCACCAAATTCAAGACCTTTCCTCATATGGTCTGACTTGGACTCGAAAGAGACAGGAGTTTTAGAGTTTCAAATGAAAGGTGATAAACCCGTGTAATACACGAGATGAGAGATTAAGGGAATTATTCTTGTGGAAGTCGCTTTTCTTTCGAAAGTCACGAGTCAAGGAACAACTACTCTCTGTTTGGTGAAATAGATCTGTAAAATATGTTTATAATAACAAATGGGGTTTAAACTTTTTCACCAACTTGCACGTATTAAGGTAATGATTCCTATTGGTAATTTTCTGCTTTGGTGTTTAAAGACAGACAGTTAAAAAATGAGATTAGTTTAACAACTTGCACACATATTCAAGCATAGCTTATTCTTAATTTGTGTATCTACTACTGCCATTGCTTAAAGATAAGAAATTTCAGCAATTTGAAGAAACAAAAAAGAGTCATTTTTAGAAGGGAAGGATGTTTATAGATATTGTTAAAGGTGTAGCATGTGAAATGAACATTAAATTCCTAGAAGTCTAGATTTGCTATCCTCCAATTGCCATCCCATTAATTGTTCTTCCTATTAAATTTGGACACATCATTAAACTTTAGCACCTAAAAACTACCGTCAACTTTAAAAAAGAGAGTTACTTAATGGACTTTGCCTATGATTTACAAATTTGTTAAATAACTCAATTTTATGACTTGCGAAAGATGAATAATGTGGTAAAATTTGATAGGTGAGATAGCCAACGAGAAAGCAAGACATCAGATGTAGACTCGCCCTTCTATTGGCACTCTCAGCTAGTAAAAAGGAGCCCTTCTAGGCACTAAATTAGGATGGTAAATATAGCCATATGAAGCACTGGCTCTTGAGTCGAGTTATTTCTCGTAGTGTGGGGAAATAATTAAATTTTAAACATTCCCTTCAACTTGAACTCTAACTAGAACTCAGAACTCAAACATTTAAAACAACTCACATATCTATTGGGGTTGTCGAGTTAGCCTTATTAAATATAAACGTTAAATTAGTTGTAACATTTTAATGGGAAATAGTCAACAACGTGATAGCATATATAGTTCAAGACAAACAATGAAAGAACACTATTTCGTTTGATTTATTGAAAAAAAAAAAAAAACAGAAAATAGGTCTCCAAAAGAGAATGACGTGCAACAGTAGTGACAACACGCAGACGTAAAGGCTTTTTTTCCACTTGCCACTTGGCAAAGCACGAAGCCCCAAGCCCCAAGCCCCAAACGAACTCAAAACAGAGTCTACTTGGGCTTGGAATGGACTTGTTGGGCTTGGGCCGAGGCCCCTTTTTGTGGAGGTGGGTGTAGTTCTTTCCAGGCCTCAATCCAAGCCTGTGAAAGCAAGGATCAAGGGCTCCAAGCTCTTCCTCGACACTCTTGGCTAGCTCAATGTAGCATTGTTCTACATATTTCCAGTCTTTGGGAAGGACAACAGATTGGAAGAATGGGATGATATTTTCCTTTCAATATATGCTCTTGTATTCCTTCTTTAGGTTCACAAATGGGTTGCTTGCCTTGCTGTGCCAAATGTATGGCAATCCTGTTTTCACCCCAAGATCCAAATGGTCCCAAATCACCTGCAAATTACATGGGAAAAAAAAAAGCAATGATATTGGTATAGTCATGTTGCAGCTATATATATTTGCATGTTGATTTCATGTGTTGGTGGAGAACTAGCCCTAGTTCAATTTGATTAGGGAGCAATCTAAACAGAACTATGTAATTATTGAAATTTTGAAGAGAGTATTTGGTATTTTGCACAAGGAGTTAATATACCATTTTTAGGTATTTCAGGTGTCAACCAAGCCCAATGAGTGAAGATGGTCTTAGAATATGGGATATTCACGTCACTAATACTGCCAGGGCATTAGATAAAACAATCTCCTCGTTAGAGGTGCAGCTAGCTGCAGCCAGAGCTGCAAAAGCTGAGAACAGCGACGAAGGATCTCCAGCTGTTACAAAACCAGGAACAGAGATATTCAAGGAGCGCCCGAAGGTTTTCTTTGTTGTGGGAATCATTACTGCATTTAGTAGTAGAAAGCGAAGGGACTCGATCAGAGACACGTGGATGCCCCAAGGTTTAGTACCACAACTGATACCTACGATTTTGCCTAAATAATCAGTGTAGCTGCCCAAAATAAGCTTGTTGCTCAACCTGCATTTAGGAGAAGAGCTGAAGAGGGTGGAGACAGAGAAGGCAATCATAATACGGTTCGTTATTTCTATTTAATAAAATATTATATCTGGTTTTTAATGTTTTGCTTCCGCTGAAAAACTTTTCAGACTTTGCCCCTGCGTACTTTTTGCTCGCACAAGTTAAGGGACTATATATTTGGCAAAACTTTTGATTTCGTCAACTTTCTCAAAGAATAATTGATATCAAAGGCAATTAATTGGAAGATCGAGAGAAATATCTTTTTTTTGAAACTTTTGAAGTAAATAGTAGGTTTTGAAAATATTTATAATAAATAGTAAATTTATGATATATAAAAATTAGATAAATAAGATATTTACACCATAAAATTGTTATGTACTATAAATATTTTTAAAATCTACAATTTGCTACAATTAATTTTGAAACAGTATTATTTCCTACAATTTTCGTAATTTTTTTTTTGTAATATATTACCACATTTCAACTTTGTTAATATCCACCGGTTTTCTTTTTGTTTTGGCAGCTAGCTTTTTAATTTGAATACTTGCACATATATTTTATTGTCACTAGAAGAAAATCCTACTATACTTCTAATTTCTACCATGTTACAGGTATAAAACTAGTCCTTCATGCTTAAAAGGACATAATCTCTCTCTCTCTCTCTCTCTCTATATATATATATATGTATATAATTATATCTGTATAATCAATTCAATAATTAATGAGCTAAAATACTGATAACGACAGCCATTATAACATGGTATTGTTTGGTTATAATGCTGTCCATTCCCAAAACAGCTTTATTTTTTTTTTCTTCCGAAATAGTTTTGGAGCAAGTAGACCTATTGGACTTTAATTGAATTATATATGATATTCCCAGGTGCCCAAGAATATTATAATTGGTTCAAAATTGCTGGGAATTGTTTAGCTCTTGGCTCATTTGGGGCAACCTTATTATCATCGATTACATTTTAAGACAAAATCAGATAATGCATCTGCAATTTCAGTATCAGCCATGGCCATTTTAAGGGCGAATGCTGGGATATTATTCTCATTTCCACCCCTCAAAGCAAATGATTGGGGACACTCATGGTCCACCAAGACATTGGTCCAGTTGGAATGTAGGTGTAATGAAAAATTAGCAAGGAATTAGTACAACCTACAGATAGAAAATAGTTCATATCTGTGCTTTAAATAATTACACATAAACTAAATTAAAAAAAAAAAGAAATTGTTTTTACCTTTATACTTTTTGGTTACATTTTGCCCTTCAAATGTTAGTTATCAAAGGTAGGAGGACTATAAAAAGATCAAAATAACCCCCGTATCTAGTGGCAGAGCTAGACTTCTACTTTAGTAGGAACATACATTTATATTTTTTTTTCTTTAAAGCAACAAATAAAAGGTATAAAGTTTAGTGAGACGTACATTAAGAAAATCATATTTAGAGGCTAAACAAATTTCTAAAAATCATCTCTTAAAAAAACTCAATAGAGGCCGCTGGCCCTACTCATCCTCAAGTGGTTCCACCATTGCTGGCATCAAGTTCCTAGGTAAATACTATACGTTACTCCCCCATATACCCAATTTCCATTAATCAAACATAGTCTTTTCTACATTTGTGTCATTTATTTGGTAATAATATACTAAAGTACATTTAATAATTGACCCTTCTTTATCCAATAGTTTACTATGTAATAGTACTGTTACCACATTGATCTTCCTTACCGTCAAGGATTCTTAACCATTGGTTGAAGCACATGCATTGGTCAAATCTAACTTGTTCTTTCTTGTGATCATGTACTTTTGTGGAGGGTGCATGTGTTTATGGGCCAGCATTAGCTTGTCCCAATCCCAATCTTGGACTGGAGTTCTCCACCTTTTTAGTGGGCCCAAAATGGGCTCCACCGAGCATTCATCACATGGCATGGCCTATTAAATTTTCTCTTCATGATATGTTAGGCTTTTCACGGACATTACTGACATTTTGATTCTCTTTAGAACGCTATTATGTTGTACGATTTTAAGCAAAACCATGTGGGTTTCTCTTGAACTGCCTTCATAAACATATATAAACGATCCCCTTGGCAGTAATTTACAGCTTGCGACGCTGAGTTTTGTCTTGGGATAATTAGTGGAAGAATTGCAAATAATGATTAGAGACATAAAAGATATTAAGAAATATGCATGAACTCTATCATGAAAGCGATTCATTATTTTTTTAATTTTTTTATTCTCTATGTTATCAGGACATTATCTCTAGATCAAGTGTTCAATTGGTCGTCATTGAAGGAATATAGTGTAAAAGGATAATCTGTTTAGTATTTTAAATATCTTATATAAATCATAGATCAAATTGTTATTTTCGTAAATTAGGGATTTTGAAGATAGTGACATATATATAACATGCACTATATGACATTTGGAACCTTGACCTATACAGGTAGACATTGTGGCGCCAAAGCTAGGCATTAATTTGGATGATATTATTTGAAAAAGTTGGCAACTCTCACATGCAGAATTGGTTAAATCTCTTATTTATGTTTGACTAACGTATGTGTGTTACAAAAAATGCAATGAACACCATTATAGACTTTGTGTGTATTCTTTATATATATATATATATATATATATGTATATGGCAAATAAAAAACATAAAAAAATAGTTTTTTCAAAGGCCAACTGACTTTGACATACATGTATTTTTGATATGTAAAATGCTTGGAAGCACTACTGGTAAGCACTACAACTAATAGAAGGTGAACTCTATCTGTCGTTTCCTTGTTATGGGACCTTTTCTCTATTAGTGTTTGAGTTTGAATGATATTTGTAATTATTAATTTTTTTCATGATATATTGCTCATATTTTCATAGATACTTAATTTGCTTTAATTCTGGCCCTGATAACCATTTTTATCGGCATAAATTTAGTCATGATCTCGTCCTCTATGTAGTTTTGTTCTCTCCCTTTTTATGTAGCTTTCAAAGGACTTTCGTATTTTATGTCTTCTTTTTTGGTTGTTGGATTAATCTCTTGACTTCCAAGTAATGATCACGTTGAAAAGCATATAACTGCTATCAATATTGGCATGATTATCGTTAGTATACAAATACATGCATCATAAAAGAGTGGATGCAGATCATTTAAGGCCAAATAACCACAAAATAAAATAAAATAAAATAATATGATGTTTGGAAAAAGAGTTAGAAACTGTATAGTTTGAGCCACGCATTATAATATGTGAGAGTTTTATATTGTTTACGTTAAAACTGTGTTTTGAACACTCTAAAATACTTTAAAATAGTAGGAGAATTACCTGTTAATAAAACCCAAATTTATCAAACACTTCTTTTATATATGCCTAAAGTTTATTTCAAAAAAGCTTCAATTTACTATCATAATCTGTCTTCCTTTATTAGGTCAGAGGCAGCTATCAAACACAAATCGTTTCCAATCCATTTGGTGCTGTTCATTTAGTGCTCTGTTAATATATAGACCACTAGTAACAGATTGTTGATTAAATGGAGAATCTTGAGAGGGAGAGAGAGAGAGAAAGTAGTGGAGCACATGGGCCTAGCAATATTAATGGTCAGAAAGCCTTCCAGTTGGAATTTTGGGCCAAGAATGGAGCCTAATAATCAAAAATCAAACCAATGCAAAGCATGCAATCATGCTTTGCCGTCTATTTACGTGATGACTCATAGCGACAGAACATGAAAAAACGATTCAAACGCCTTGAAGCAACCAAAGAGAATTAAAACTTCGAAAAGTTCTCAAAAGCAATATATGGTACTCGTGAATTTTCCACTGCACTTTCTAGTATTCCAAGCAAGATTTAACACAAGTCCTTGATGACTCAACCATTTTGGGTCAATGCCCTTCATTGGCCGCCACGTGTATGCTCTCACTCATGAAATTTCAGTGCGATTTAACAAGTCCTACATATAAAGTTACATAACCTTATGTTCCTCTAAAGATTTGTACAGTTCAAAAAATCATTATTGATTTTGAGCAGAACTTTTTTCAACAAATGTTAAGTCATGTCTTAATTCTTAACATGCCGAAAGTAGTGATATGTGGGGCTTAATATAATCTCACATGATTAACTTTTCTTTTTTCTTTCACCAAGTTTCCAGAAGTACTTTTCATTGCCATGCAAATTAAACTAGCTATAAGACTAACTACTACCATTACATGTTACTAATTGCCGTCTGGCTGTAACCACTCATTGAAACAATATTGTTTTAGGTTTTGGTAAAGAGAAACACCAGATGCACAACGATTGTGATCATTGCGAGAAATATCGATCCCAGTTAGTGACGTAGGAGTGACGAACTATTCATTCCAAAAGTTATAACTGACGTTAAACACCACTCGATACTAGATTACGGAAAAATCTGTTTTAGACACAAATTGTTGAGGCCCTTGAGGAGTCTCTTAAGAATTTCTAGACGCATCCAACGGATGCGTTCGGATGCTTCTTTGAGACCTAAAATGTACGCCCCAAGTTCAAGAAAGTTCCGAGGTGGTTTGTGTGGGGAATTAAGATAATAAATAATTAGGAGATCTTGGCTTGAATGATTATTAAGTCTGGCAACAAATATGGTAAATGTGAGCTAAGCTTCTGCAATGTGCAGTGCTTAAATATGTCTGGTTGGTTTCAGAGAAAGAAAAAGAAACATGTCACTGAATTCTGCTGCCAAATATGTATTTACACACTGAAGGATTAAACAGTGTTATGTATATCTTGGTGATAAGATTTTTTTTTTTATATATTATTATTATTATTATTTTGTGTGGTGAATACTCATGGGGACCTCTATAGCTTTTATATGTGTATACGTACTTACGCAATAATATTATCTTGTTCGTTCAAAAAAAGAATGGGGATTTATATGGTGATTTGTGACACCAGTCATCATATCTCAAAGTTGGAAATCCACTACTTTTAGTTCCAGTCTATATCTCATTTGGAGTTATATGTAATGCAATACATGCAAAGCTGCTTTTTATATACTAGTTATTATTGCTCCTTTTTTTTTTTTCTTTTTTCTTTTTGTCTGAAATAAAGTTGATGACTTACGCCTAGGATCCCACTGAAACTTTTATCTCAAACGAGGGACCTAATCATAATTTCGCTTTGCGTTGTATGAACAGTAATACTTACAACAAACCCAATAATTTTATCCTCATTGACTTGTAGCTTAATCTTCAACAATAAGGATAATTTCTTTGGTCAAGTTCGAACAACCCAAATGTCATTTTTAGTTTTTTTTTTTTTTTTTTTTTTTTTTTTTTTTTTTTTTTTTTTAGCAAAAAGTCATCTCAACAAGAAGGAATATTTAAGCAAAAGATCAATGGATGCCAACTTTCCATGCGCATATATGCATGCGCGCGCGCACACACACACATACACACAATTTGGTGGAAAACTAGTATTTGTTAGGTACTAAAAAAACGCAATTCACAATATAATATTGTTAATTGGTTAAAGATATTGCATGCGAATTAATAAGCTTAGAAAAGCTGTAATCCCTTTTACATCAACGAACAAAGGAAACTGTTGTTTTCCCTCACGGAACAACGAATGAAGACAAAAAGTAAAGATTTGAGAAATAAAAAAGGACAGTATACAAGTGACGGCAAGCATAGTAAATATCTCATCGGAAATGAACCCTTATAAATTATGAAGGGCACTTTTAATCCATAATAGAGATGACGGAGAATATGGCAAGCTTTTGGTTACTTCCTCTAAATTAACTTATAACTATTAGAAAAATTTTTGGGTGTAATATACATGGGGAAGTAGAACATATATTTTAACCCTAGGCGATAGTTCATATTTTACCGTACGTTAATTGATTTTTCAACGGTTTAATTTGTAACTATTTACCTTAAAAATTTGTAATATGTAAAGTTGTTTTTGATATAACCAAAATGTGTGTCCTACCGTGAGTCTTGTTTACATGTATATTGTGGTTATGAACTTGATTAATGGTATCACGTTACATCAAATCAATGTGATAATGTCAACTATTGTGAACCCCAAATAAATGAACTTATCTTGTGAATCAGAGCCAACAAACTTCTTATAGATATAAGAGCCAACAAACTTCTTATATATATATATATATATATGTGTATATATATATATATATATAATACTCTTATTTCGAAAGAGATTCTGTGAAGTTCATTTGGAGTCAATATGAATGGCACTCTCTTTGAAATATTTGGGACCTATTTTGTCTTACATTAGATAGTACTGATTTTGATAAGAATATAAAAAGTGATAAAAAAAATAATGCAATCATTCTTCTTTCTAGACGACTTATAAAGGATAATCTCAAATTCCCTTATCTCAAATGACACATATGGAGAGGATTCTAGTTTTTTTTTTGGTCTTGCTTATTTATATTCTACTTGCTTCCTAGAAGGAGTTATGTCCACGGAAAGAAAATGAGAGATTGTATCGTGTTTTTGACTTTTTTTTTTTTATTTTTAATGCAAGTAGGAAATAAAGGAAATTTTTACAAGCCTTTAACTAAGTACTGATAAATGTTGTGATTCTTTAAAAAAGTGGTGCAAACTACACTACATAGAAAATTTATGAAAGAAGAGTTTAGATATAGCATTTTTTTGGGAAATATTTTAGGAATAGTAAAATTATATAGAAATTATTATAATAATATTTATGTTTTATACCATGAAATCATATATTAATTTTCAAACGGGTGTAATTATGACTAAATTAATTATAAGTGTGTCAATTAAAATTTTGTAAAATCTTGTTTAATCTAAATTCTAATCTATATTATTTATTCTACCTATGTTTAATTTTCTAAAATTTTTCTATACCTATTTAATATATTGATCAAAACACCCTTGGAACTTCTAATTTATTTCAAAAATGCTATTTGGCATTATATGCTCCAAAGTCTCTGAATTGACCAAATTTGATACTAGCTTCTATTCCTTATCTCCTCTTCCTTTTGTCTTTTTCTTCTTATTCTTCTTCTCTCATGTCAACTCTCTTTCATGTCCCTCTTCTCTTTTTTCTTTGTTTGCTCGAACATCAAAGAGCATAAATTCAGCTTCAAGGTAATCAAGAAAAAGATCTAAAGTTCTTTTCTTAGATCTTCCATAATCATAAAACAAAGACTAAGGATTTTGCAAGTAAAATTACCATTTTCTTCAAACTTGAGGTGAGATTTTCTACACTAAAACTTTGATTAAATAAGTGTTTTAGCATGAGAATCATGAGAAATGTGTTTTTTATGTTTGTGGATGATTGTACAACATTTTTTAAGTTGATATACATAGATCTTTGTTTAAAATAAGTTTTTGACTTAGTTTTAAAAAGTTTTGATTTTTGGTTTAAATTTGTATATTGAGCATAAAAATTTTAAGAAGAATGATCCACACATATCTAAGTGTGATATTTCATAGTTTTTGTGCATATTCTATGTCTTGAAAATTGATAAAAATGGCCAGATTAAGTTTTAAAGCTCGAGATCTTCAAAAACAGAAAACTAGCTTTTCCAGAATTGCTTTGTTGGCAGGCTGGACTCGCCAATCGACAGGTCGAACCAGTCAGCAGTTGAACCTTTCCAACTGGTAGGCCAAACCCTACTAAACCGACAGGCCAAACTCTACAGATTGATAGGCCGACAGAGGGGTCTAAAACGTGCAGCTTGATCGGCAAGCCAATCGTGCAATCCAAACTCATTTGTTTTTTATCGTTTTGTGTTACGAAATGTTTCATGGATTTCATATTAACCATTATGACACACTAATAAAAATAAATGGTAAATTGGCATGATTATAGAGTAGAATTTAAGTTAAAGTATGGTTATTTTATGCATCCTAGGATAACGACGTACTTGGAGCTTACGTGATAAACTTGGTTTCGTGAGATGGAAGTTATCAGCAGTATATTCGCCAAGAGATAGGGAATCTATTACTCATATTTTGTGAAGTTTTGTGAAATTAAAATTGGTTCTTTACATTGTAAGATATATATATATATATATGTTGAAATGTTATAATATGAATATCACTTATGAAACAATAATATGAACTTGTCCTGTAATGTACAGTAAGGAATAAATTGATTTGACATGTGTTGATATAAATTGAGAAGTATGGTTAGGAATTACACTCTATGCATAATAGTAGTAGTTATGAGAGGAATGTTAAGACGTGAAGAGGGCAACGGTTACGTTATTGAGCGCGAATACCCTAAAAGGTAAATTGGGGGAGGTGATGATGCTCCCCTAGGTTGAAAGTCTTAGAATGCGCTTTACAAGAATTGACTTGGTGGGGAATCGAGACTTGATGTCCCCATGATTGTAGAATGGTCAAGTGCGTCTATTTGGGTTTCACTGAGATAAGTGATGTGATACTCCATTGTATTATGGATACCAATGAACATTGATTAATCATGATATATGTACATATGTAAATGTATGAGACTTGGTAATGATTGATGTAAGGTATCTACTAGATATGATCATAATGATTCTCATAAGAAAATAATGTTATTGAATAACTAACCATGTAGGTGTTAGTGTGGTAAATAATAAAAACCTAAAGGTAAGTAATGGTTTTTCCTATTGAGTATGTTGTCGCTCATTTTCCTATATTTTTATCTTTTCAGGACTCACAAAGTGTGAGGTAGCTATAAAAAAAATAGTTGAGAAAGCTATGTAACTGTATTCAGTTGGAATCGCTTCATTTGTTAAAAATGTCCTTCATTATGATGTAAGCATCGTATGTTACTACCTATGATTATATTAAGATGTATTGAGAGTTGGAATGTTGATGATGACAATTTTATATTATTAATTTAAAGAGGTTATATTAAACTATAGTTTGTTTGTTGTTTATATGTTTATTTTGATTTGAGAGTTTTCATTTGAGTCTCAGGCAAATTTTTTTTAAAGTTTTATTTTTATTTTTTGATCTTTATTTTATTTATTAAAAACTACTAACCATGACTTAGAGGCATTACAATTATTTTTATTATTGTCATTTTTGCTATTTGTAAAATTTTTTAAGGTTTTTGCTTCATTTTAAAATGACTAATAAAATTTTTCCTTGAAACAAGGAATAAATTTTGAAATTAGAAGCAATCGGGTTCGAATTGGTAACCTCTTGATCTATATAGTTAATTGCTCACTGAGCTATGGACCCTTGGTTGGAGTTGCGAAAGTCTCAACTTCCATATATCTTATTTTGAATTTTTGCAAGAGTAAGCTTCCGTATATCTTATTTTGAATTTTTGGAAGAGTCACACATTGATGTTTCACTAATCAGAATGTTCGCTCTCCTTGTAAGAAAAAATGGGAATGAAACAAGTGAATATAATTAGGGTTTAATTAGGCCAAAAAAAGTAGTCTAATCAAGCAACATTAATAAATTAGCAATGCAAGTATTTTATTTTAATCCTCATATAATTAAAACATAAAAAGTCTAAGAATAATAAATAAACAATCAATATCTAATTGTCTATGCATTAAATAATTAATCCATTATACATATTTTTATTTCTGCAGCAATATTTCTAGCTACGTACGAATGAAATAAAAGAGAATATATACTCTCACCAACCAGCAACATCGTTTGCCGCATTTGTTGAGAGGTTCCTTTTTGCTCTTTCTTCTTTTCTTTCTCTCTTTTATAATGAGATTTTGGTGGGTGGTTAATTCATGCATAAGTTGCCCCCATTAAGTGTTACTCGTGCAACTAATTAGTTGCTCTTGGGTTTAAATTCTTCCAAGTGTTCAATATATATGTCCTATTATCATAGCAAAATAATTACAATTATCTTAAAGCAAAACTTATGATGGGCCATGCAGATTTGCCTTATTGATAGGTATTGTTAACTGGTGTGATCTATGATTGAAAATACACACGTTGTAAATTGTTATTGCAGACACCCGTTGAAAAGTTAATCCAATACTTGAAAGAATAATATCTATCAATAGGACATAAATATATGTCCTATTATAAAAGCTCCCTAATAATAATAAAGATATTATCATTTTGGTATCTTATGTTTTGAAGAGACATCATTTGATACCCTGTTGTTTGGAAAAGTTCAAAATGATACTTTGTAATTTTTAAAAATATTGTTTTGGTACCCTGAATTCGTGTTTTTTAATGTGAGATTTCCTTTTTATCTTTTTATTAATGAATCCCAAATTAATTTCTTAAAACTATAATAGAAAATCAAAACAAAAAATTAACAAAATTGATTAAAGAAAAACATATATGTGGACTTATTCATTTTGGCATTATTTGTACTTATTTTTTATAGTTTTTATAAAATAATTTAAGATTTATTAATAAAAAGATAAGTTAAAAATTTTACAACTCAAAATATAAACTTAAGGTGTCAAAATAATATTTTCTGAAAACCACAGCGTATTACAACAAGATATTAATACGGTGTTTCATTAAAATACAGGTACTGATTTCGATAAAAACTCATAATAATAACATAATGGAGAAAATAAATTAAAGGTACTTAAACTCCGTGTGTGTGGGGCAAAACATATGTAGGATACCCGTACATAAGGTTTGGTGTCCTCAGGCAAAGCATACTGAGCAGGAAATCAAAGTCAGTATTTTCATAATGTGAGATAATCACAAATTGCAAGGCAGGAGTTGAAGTGGGTAGGAGCCAATATTTAGTGAACGAAATTTGTCTTTATAATAATCATGATTTTGGCGAAGGCCTTAACAAGTCATTTCCGCATTGGTTGGCTTGTTATGTCAACTTACAAATAACAGTACTTCCTCAAAAGCGGCAGATGATGTTGTATTTATCTTTAATCTTTTTTCATCTTTTTTCATGAAGTGAAAAGTGAACTTTAATACTGAATTATTTCTCTAATTATATGCTTATTGTGGTCGGACCTTTTTCAAAAATTTCCTTCTTTCAATTAATTGGTTCACATAGAATCCAAGACATTCCTAATTTACTCTCTTAATAAATTAAAGTAAAATAGCAATTTGAAGGTTTTGATGATTGTCCAATGTTTTTCTTTCTTATCCTTCACCATTCATTTAGGAATCAAAACCATGGTGAGGAATAATGAACTTGTATTCTTGTTTGAAGGACAATAAATTCCATTTCTTTTTTAAGAAGATTTTTTGGTGGAAACTTTCACATTGATACGTGTTTTGAAGCTGTTAAAATTAAGTCAAAATTATGTTTTTCTATGAATCTCTCAATCGAAATATAGATAGCTATCAATGAATATTTATCTCGATTTTTTTTAAGTAGAATTATTCATATGTTTCATCATTTTATGAATCAAATAATTTGTTGTGATTATTAAACAATAAATAGCATGTGAATCTGGTGACCCTAATCATGGTTGATTCATCAGAGACTCTAAGTAGGGTACTGAATCACATGGCACTGCAAAATCTTTTAGCTTTGGTTGATTTGATGAGATAAAAAAAAAATGTACAACATATCAATTACCATGTGGTTCCAATCATTACGATCCCGTAATCCTACGGTTCACGTTTGTCGTAAAATAAATGAGCGAAGAAAAAAAAATCTCTTCCAAAATTTCAAAGTTATTTATTAATCTCTGCAATGAATCTTTACATTTATAATTTTTCCTAACTTGCAGGGCAAACAGCTAAAGCAATAATGAGGAAATTTATTGACACATTCACCGTTACAAGGAAGCTGTAACTAACATGCAATATTGATGAACTGGATTCTTGTCCAAATCACAGACTCCATATAGATATTATAGTCACATATTTGACTCAGAAAGTATATTACAATCACACCCTCGTTAAAATTTTGTTTTTCTTTTAATTACTTGCCATTTTTTTTTTGGTTGATTCTTGTTACATTTTGTTTGCTTTTCTTTAATTACTTACCTTATTTGATCAAAGAGTCAGAGTAATAACATAATCTTTTCTAACTTAAAAGTTAACCGTTGTAGACTATTCTAATAAGGTCCAATTTTAACCGGTTAATATTTATTCTTTTCTGAAACTGTTTTTTTAATCATCAATAAAAACATTAATTTTTTCTGTCATGAACGAGGTTTTACTTAAGTGTCCAATGTAGAAAGAAATATGATTGACAAAAAAAAAAAGATTAATTCCATTATTAATCCCAAACCAAGCTTAATTCTATTCTTCTATTTTTGTTTTGACCTTTTAAACGTTTTAAAATTAGATTTCTCGACACTATAATTAGTTGTTTCAAATTAGTTCTTCTATACATCAGACTGTTAAAACTCTTGATAGGAAAACAGATGACTTCATTTTTAAAAAAAATGACTTCTTTCTTGATAATCAAGCCTTAATGTATGAAATTACTAAATTAACCTTTCATCAAACTGCATGCGGTCTTCTAGGGAAAAAGAGTAGACCTTTTATTAATGATCAAGCCCTAGTGTATGAAATCACTAAATTAACCTTTTATCAAACCGCATGTGGTCTTTTGGTGCCTTTTCCAGTCAAGCTTTTGATAGTGGAACAGATAAAAGGACTAACTTGAGATCATTCAAATGTAGAGGATACATTTTGAGTCATTTTAAAGGTTAAATTTATGGACCAAAATGTATAACATTTGTCCTAGAATTAAATATGAGATTAACCCTCTCTTCAGAGGACGAGAGAGATACACAAAGAGATCAAAAATGTTTATTTAGCCCCACTTAACTTAGCCCCGCGTAACTGTATCTCTTACTAATCACAAAATAATAGGTGCACTTAAGAAACCCACGTAGACCCCACCATTTTTTGCAAGGCCATGGTCTCGTTTGGATAGACAAGCTTACCCCTACAAAACAATTAGGATTCGATCGTAAGAAGTAGACCCCACTAAGTGGGTCCACTGTGTGAGGCCTACATTTTGTTTTGAGACAATCCCATTCAATAAGTGATCAGAGTCAATGATTCACGTTCCATCCAGTCTATTAACGGTTGACAATGGAGGAACAGGAGAAGTAGCTGTGGACTCACAAGCACCACAACAGGCTCCAGTGAATTCCCAAGAATGACTCCCCAAAAGAATCCAAAAGAGCACGTCATCACAATCACCATTTGTCCCTCCCAGTTGCACGTGCCCGCTTATAAAAAGCCACGTCACGATGTGGCCACGTTGCATCGGTTGATGGTGATGATCATGATTATAATCTGGACGAGTTGTGAAGTATTGAAATTGCCAAACTCTCATCTCTCCCCCCCAAGATCTGATAGCATAGAAAGTGAGACTCACTCAACCAAATCCCTTTAACTCCTCTCTAATAATTAAAAAAAAAAAAAGAGAGAGAAAAATAACAAAAAGAAAAAAGCCTCAGCCTACCTACAATTTCATAGTAGTAGCATTCCAAGCAAGTACGCGAATAACACGTATAAAAACACACAAAACAAATCACCAAAACCAAAGCCAAAAGCTTAAAAGAAGAACCCAAAAAAAGCTCCAGCGCTTATCTATTTTTCTCTTCTCTACCAAAAAACTCTCTTTGGCAAATCTCTTTTTCATATTCAACAAATGGGAGAGGTATTTTATATTCATACATGCATATATACACACACACACACACACACATCAGTGTATTAAACTTTGACATAAAAAGCGTTACGCTCTATGTTTGTGTATGGTTGTTTCTTATGATATCTGGGCTTGTGTTTGTTTAGGAGGAAAAGAAAACGGAAGAGAAGAAAATGGAGGAGAAAAAGCCAGAAGCTGAAGAAGAGAAAAAAGAGGAGAAGAAAGAAGAAGCGGCCAAAAGCGGCGGTGGAGACGATAAAAAAGAAGAAGGAAATGATAATAAAGAGAAAACTCCTCCACCGCCGCAAGAAATCATTCTCAAAGTCTATATGCATTGCGAGGGCTGCGCTAGGAAAGTCCGCCGCTGTCTTAAGGGATTTGAAGGTTTGTTTCTTTTGGTAATTTTTTTTAGCATCTTTTTGTTATTGGGTTTTTTAAATTTGGTTTATATACTATTTATTTTTTTATTTTTTTCTTTTTTTTATGGGTTTTAGGAGTTGAAGATGTTTTTACGGATTGCAAGAGTTCAAAAGTGGTTGTGAAAGGAGAAAAGGCTGATCCATTGAAGGTTTTGGCGAGAGTTCAGAGGAAAAGTCACAGACAAGTTGAGCTTCTCTCTCCTATCCCAAAACCTCCCTCCGAAGATGAGAAGAAGGCCGATGCAGAGAAAGAGAAGCCCAAACCAGAGGAAAAGAAAGAAGAGGTTGGTCCCATAATCCAAAAATTTTAATTCTTCTTTTTTTTTTTTCATTTGGGATTTTTGTGAGATTGATAAATATTTGTGTTTTTTTTTTCCTCTTATGTTTCAGCCACAGATTGTGACAGTGGTGCTGAAGGTTTACATGCATTGTGAGGCTTGTGCACAGGAAATCAAGAAGCGCATATTGAGGATGAAAGGTTTTTTTTTTAATAGAAAAAAATTATTTTTTTCTTTAATATAATATTTCTCTGGTTACATTTGAGTTTAATTAAGAATCCGTTGGGACTATTATTATTATAACGGTTTATACTCTACAAACCCCCGATTAGGGAAGAAGGGAAAAAAAAAAGTTTCACTTAAAAAAAAAAAGTTCACTTTCTTTCCTACTTCTCTTAAATAAAAGTTTATGCTCAAGTTCATTCTCTCTTACACACATGAAACCAATCTTTTCAAAATCAATACATTCTTTCTCTTTCAGTAAAATATTTAAGAGAGGGGATTCTCATTAAAATCCCGTCCAATTAAAGTCAAATTCATTATTACCATTCAAATAAAAAAACCAGCCAAATCCCATCATTATTCTAGTCTCTAGATCCATAAATAAATAAAAAGTTTTTATTTATTTATTTTGTGGTATATATTATAGGTGTGGAATCTGCAGAGCCAGATCTAAAGAGCTCACAAGTGACAGTAAAGGGTGCTTTGGATCCAGCCAAGTTGGTGGAGTACGTGTACAAGAGAACCGGTAAACACGCGCTAATTGTGAAGCAAGACCCTGATAATAACAACAACAACAACAATGCCAAGCAAGACAAAGAAGAAAACAAAGGAGAGGCAAAAGAGGAGAAAAAAGCTGAAGAAGGTGGTGGTAATGACAAGGACGGGAAAAAAGGAGACGAGGCTGCTGCGGAAGAGGCCAACAAGGATAATCCGAAAGGCGGAAATGATACCGCAACGGATAATAAAGAAAATGACGGCGGTGGCGATGGTGGTGGTGCGGAGGAGAACAATAATAAGGTGGTTAATAATGTTGTGGAGCTGAAGAAGAATGAGTTTAATTATTACCCACCAAGGTACGCCACGGAGTTTTATGCCTACAATGCTTACCCTCCCCAGATCTTCAGTGATGAGAACCCAAATGCTTGTTCTGTCATGTAAAAAAGGGGAAAAAAAGATGGGGTTTTGTTTGGGAGACGGGAAAAATTTCCAGAAAATAGAGAAGAAAAGAGAGTAGTCATTTCCTGTTCTTCTCTATAAACGTCATGCGAGGTTTTTCTTTTCTTTTCTTGCTTTTTGTTTTTTTGTTTTTTTGTTTTTTTGTTTTAGTTGTTATATTACATATAAGTATGGGAAAAAATAATAATGATAACAATGGTAGTGGTCAGTGCCATAGTGTAATGACCATGTAAATTTTTAATTAATTTTTTAGTTTAATTTTGTGTTTTTTGGGTACAGTTTCATTTATTTATTAGTATTTCGTTACTTTGTATTTTTTTTTTTTTGGGTGAGAGGACGTACGTCAGGCTGTTGAAAAAGCTGGTTGCCAAATGAGGGGTGATTATAAAAGTGATTGGAAATAATGAATGAGAAACTGACCTGAATGTGTGTGATCAGTTTTTAGCACTTACATTGGTTTTGAAACATGCATCGGCCAAAGATAATGAGGACTCTAAAAAGCGAGAAATAGAGAAAAAGAGAAAAACAATTAATTCCTAACCGTGACATTTTTTATTGTATAACCTTTTTTTTATATACAAAGAAAAGGGGTATTTTACTATTTTTGAATAGGTACTTGAATCATTAATCTATAATTGAGATGGACTGTCAACATGTTAAGGATTGATGGTGGGTTTAATTTTAGGATAATTTTTTGGCATAATAAACAAAATAGGCTACCGGTATTATATGGTTTTTTACTGTTAGACCACATGGTATATTAGCATCTGTTTACGAGAAAAATTTAAACTATTTTTTATAGTTTAAATTTTAAACTGTGCTTAGACCATTGAAGAAATGAATTGAAAATAAGTAGGTGTTTGGAAGGGTGGTGGGAACCACTTTTATTGTAGCATGTGAGAGTTTTATATTGCAGTAATTTTTTTTATTGTTATTGTAGCATGTAAGAATTTTTTACTGTTTATAACCGATTTTGTAGTGGGAACCATCCCTACCAAAAAAGCCTGAAAAACATTGTGAAAAAACTCAATTGGAACTACAAAATTGTGGTTCCAAACACCTTGGTGTTTGACACGACTCTTTAAAATAATAACAATAAAGCGCACATATTTTGTTCACAAGTGAGTAAAACCTGGTAAAACGGGCAATGATATCAAAGTTCAATGTAATTTTGCTACCTTAATACACAAACTAAAACACTTACATAGGTATTTAATATACACAAACTAAAACAGTGTTTGAAAAGTATAGTTATAACTTAAACTTTTAAACTGAAAATTATATCTTGTAAGAGTTCAAAACTATAACTTATTTGTTTTTTTGATATTTGTAATTTATAGAATATAAGAGTATTATATTATAACAACTAAAAATTTTAGTTAGAATTGATTTTGTCATTGAAGAAGAGAATGATTGAGAAAGAAAGAGAAGGATAACAAGGGAAGAAAGATAATAATTTAGAGAGGAGAATAAAAATGAGGAAAATCACGTATTTTATTAATAATCAAAGTTTTCATAAGATAATAATTACTAAACTATATAAAGAGAATGAAATCTTAATTTTTTACTAAAAAGAATCGTAATCCTAATATGTTTATATTCTTAATTTTATCATGTTCTACATCGCACACGTGTTTTTCTATTTTTGGAAAAAAAACCCTCTTAAAAGAAGGGAAAAAAATTGTAATAAGGTGTGGTAAATGAGCAAAAATGGTTCTAATTTAGTGTGTGGAATGGAAAGGCACGGCCAAAAAAAGAGCCCCAGGTATTGTGTGCTTTTCTGTGCCTTAGTTTTTTTCGATTGAAACCCAAAGAAGCCGTGGTTTTCATTTATGGTTATAGTAGTTGTAGTTCTTTTTTGCAATAATGATTTCTCTGCAAACATTTCACCTTTCTGTTACATGAATTTTTCTTCATGTGTTACTGCCTCTTTTTTCGTTGCAACTGGGTTACACTTTCTAGATTCTTTCCCCAACAATAAAAAAAAAAATTACTTAAAATGATCTTGGAAACGCCATTTTTGGAAGACCATACAAAGCTTCCTCACATATATTTTCTAATCTTGGAAATTGAAACTATTAGTTAAATGAAAACGTTTTCCCATGTCGACACTATGTTTGGGTTACTTTTTGACATCCTTGGATTCTCTTATTTCCCACATGGGCAGCATAGCTATTTATAGAGATCTCCGAATCATACAAAGACTATTATATATATATATATATATATATATAAACAGTTTGGCAAATGATTGTTACATTGTGGAATTCACAAAGGTGAGTGAAAAGTAAACACACCTTGTGATGGATGCAAACTTTTTTCACCATAGCACTGTAAATAGACAATCGTCATGCTTGACAATTATGTACAAAATCACTTCTCTTCTGTCTTATTATGTTAATAATTTAAGCAACGACGGAATCACATTTTATGAGAGGACGATAGCCACATAATTTTTTTAAAAAAATTAATTTTACCTTTAAATTTTTCAAATTTCAGTTGTACTATCATTGTTAGAAAAGCTATAATTGTACTCATATACTAATTAAATTATACATTGATGTCTTTAATTGTCTCACTGATAAAAAGGTCACTAGATCTCCCCACTGATTTTTTTTTTCAAGGTTTCAAACTCAAACTCAAAGGTGTTTGGTGTTGTAATTTTAACTATACAGCTAAAACAACAAATAATAAATAGTATAAAATTTTTATATATTATTATATAAATTTTTTATATATTATAATATGCGGTTAAAACTATAAAGTTTTAACTATTTTTTTAAACATTGTAAATAAGTGGACAAAAAAATGGTTCTATGTAAGAGAAAAGAAGGAAAGAAAGAAAGAAAAAGGTTTCGCCCATATTAATCCATGCCTTTGATCTACATAGAGCTTAATTAGGTATCAATTCCTTTGGATGTCAAGTACAAGTTTGCCGGTGAAAGTGGCGTTATGTCAGAAGTGGGACACAATATTATAGCACATTGAACCCGAAAAATGAAAATAAATAAATAAATAAAAATGCAAAAAGAGTGATTTCATAAGCACCGTAAAGTATAACAGCCTAGGGTATATTAGCACATGCAATGCCCCCTTTTGGTATGTGAGTATTTGAAAGTAACACGTCGAGTGTTGTGCCAACAGTGCTTTTACGTACATCTTAATCATGTCCTTTGCCATTAGATTTTGAAAAACAAATTTGGGTTAGTACAATCAAAAAAGCTTTTCAAATAATTAAAAAAACTTTTCAAAAAAAGAAAAAACTTTTCAAAAGGGTTTTGGGACTCATGTCTCTCTGCATGAGAGATTCCATTCCTCACATGCAAATTCATCATTCCAGCTAAAGGGTTTTTGTTTTTGTTTCTTCTTCTTTTTGGTGGTGTTCAGAATTCAAAATTCCTCATCCGAAAGCTTTTTGCAAAACCTTATAGTAAAAAGCAAGCATGCACATACATTATCAATATACTTCTTCCTAACATATTAAAAAAGTAATTGTGCACATATTAGCTTTGTTTCATCTATTCTTTTTTCTTTTTACAATAATATATAATGCACATCATCACGTTTCACTCTAAAGAACAAATTCTAAATTCTCTTTTTGGCATTTCCTATAGCAATTATTTTAACTTTAAAGAGTTGGACGGGTGAAAAGCTATGATCAATATATGTGTGTGTGTGTGTGTGTGTAAAGATTCCATTGTGCACCCACTTGAGCTCCAAAAAATCTCATCCACTCTTGCAACCAAACTACTCCAAAATACAAAGGAGAAGACAATGGTCCATACCATCAATAATATAACCCAAATATTTAAGTGACTAATGTCGTGTGGGATTATTCTTATTATATATTTAACATTGTTACCAAAATATTAGACAATTAACTATATACAAATGTCCAAGATCTTTATAGTGAAATGTGTGGAAGTTTGTTCCTTTTAGGAATTTGGAAGTGAAAAGACGACAGAAAGGAGAGTTCTTTGGGTGGTTAGGAAATTGGAAACGTCCTTGTCTCATCCCCAAAGACTCATTTTCATTTGCTATCAAAGGAGAGACCAAGATATGAAATTATTGGAAGTGATACAAAAATTTTAGTTGCCAATCCTGAGAAAGATAAGGTCCCCCAATCCTAAGTATGTGAAGCACACACTATTATTTCGCGGATGCTTCCCTTTTCTCCTTTTTTTTTTTTGTTTCTTTCCATATTCCTTAGTTGTCAATGGAACCAAAATCATGGAAGTAAATTATTCATCTTTTCTTTTCCCAAACTTATTTATGGTCAAAATCATTTTGTTGAAGTTCTTAAGTACGCTATCATTAACAAAGAAAAATAAGCTTTTCCCTAAATTGGGAAATATTGGAGAAAATAAAATTTCAATTTGATCTGGAGCCTAAAAACGTCTTTAGAGCTATATATGTGGTTTCTCTTTTTGGTCGTTAAGCATTTATAGTTTTTATTTCCTTCATAAAAAAATAATTAGCTACTTATGTAGTTATTTGATACTATCTTGTTAGGAAGATGGATAAGTACTTCATAAAGAAGTTAATTGAAACCGTTCATATTGAAAGGAAAAGGTAGGCCTTAATTAATTAGGAAGACATTATAACAATATGGCAAAGTTCAATTTAAATGAACACCACTTTTTTTTACCTAACAAATGTTTTTTGATCCCATCCATAGATGTGTAAATTTCAAAAAAAAGAAAAAAAAGAAAAAAAGAGGGCTCTATAGTGCTTCAAGTACAATATTATTCTTGTGCATTAGAAGAACGTGATATAAAACAATATAAAACTCGGAGAATAGAAAACAATATAAAATTCGGGGAAGAGAATATTGTTGTATGTAATTGAGACATTAATTAAGAACAATTAGCATCCCAAAGGCATCACATGATTTGCGTTAGGCCTATTCTTCATCATTTTGTACTAGCAGTAGTTAGATGTTTATTAATTGATAAAATATACGAAAACAACATGAATATGTAGTGGAAACAAGGGACAGGGCGTGGACAACTTCTTGTGTTGGCCCAATAAATCTGGCTTTTTCCCAATACTCCGTATGTTTACCTCAAACTAAAAAAAAAAACATAAAAACAGATTGCGTACCAATAATTAATTAAACCATATATATACATGCATATATATATATATATATGTACATTATATAGTAGAAGCTCATGTTACGTAAATGAATAAGATGGATATACATTCCGAGGAGTCTCGAAAACGTTGAAAAGGGTCTTTGAAAACACCTCTTCCACAACTATTTCCTCTATCAACGAAATGGAAATTCCGAGCCTCTTAAATATGTCACCCAAAAGGGACAATATGAGCTACATCATATAATTCAAAGAAGTGAAATACAATAACCACTAATCACATTTTCTTTTGGGGAGAAACAAGGGTTCTTCAAATTCTAAATCCCTCGTACCAAAAAAATATACAAAAATGTGAGTCCATTTATGCACATAATTCGAATTAAAAACTTAAACCTAAAACATTGCAACAGTTTAGATTTTATAAGATAGAATAGTACTGCAATAAAATAAGGTTGAATTTTTTTTTTGTTTGAATTATATTTTTACACAGGATTTGTGATAAATTTAATAAAAATCCAACGTAGATTTAAAATGTTACATTGTCGTTAAATCATTTCAGAAAAAAAAAATAAGAAAAAAGATCCTAGTAACAATGAATTGAATGGGATAAGAATAACCTTGTACGTATAACTTGTTTATAACTCAAAAGTACTCGTATCTCTTGCTTGCGACTAGTTTACGTATGGAAACTTTGTAAGCGACATAGATAGGGATGAGTGCTAATTTATCTTTTCTCGATACACTCATTCACAAGGCAGCAAGGCTAACTGTACATTCACCATCTACCAAAATGAGGGTCCCACAGATTACCCTGCTGGCCCCATAATTCCATGTCACTTTATTTACTACCAAAGTGTTTTTTTTTCCCAGATCATATGTTTGGCAGAGAGAGAGAGAGAGAGAGAGAGAGAGATGAGAAAAAAAAAGAAAAAAAAAAGGAGTCTGTTAAATTCGGTGTCAGACTGAGACTGAAAGAGAGATTTTATGTGGAGGTGGGAGAAAAGGGCAAAGGAGTGATGGGCGTGGTTATTGATGGTATGTAGCTCGAATTTTTATGTCTTGTTATATTATTATAATATATGAATAAATATTGATCAATCAATTAAAATAATATTTATTATTTATAAATAATATAAAAAACTATTCACCAACGTGGAGTTTTAAACGGTGACAAAACATTTCTTTAATCAAAATCACTTTAAAATTATTTTAAATTAAAAAAATTAAACCATCAAGGGCTGTGGTGTGGCGGTCAAGGGATGTTAACCAAGGCTTTCCCATACCTCTAACATTTGGTGAGCTCCTTCCACTCCTTAGTGATTCTTGAGATTGCCAAGATGTTGAAATCTTTTTTTGAACATAAAATAATAAAAAAAATTAATTAAATTTGATTAACATACTTATCACAAAATTATCCTTTAATATTATTATTATAATTTTTCGTTTTTTGGGTTTGTTTTTTATTATATGCGATTAATCAATCCAACGTTGTGATATGTAAAAAGCAAATGGTGTAATTCATTTATTTTTGTTGAATAACTTTAAAAATGTGAAATATTGGTGCGTGATAGATAAGTTTCTTATTGTGGTACCTTTATAGAGTCATTACTTCATTAAACAAATGTTATATTATTGCACTCTTTGTTTTTGCATATTGCATATAAGATTGGACGTTCATGGAGGACCACCCTTTTTCTCACCCTCCAGTTCCCCCAATTGTGAGCTCAACGGCCAACCCTCGATGTCGTTGCCTCCCGGCCTCCTTCTTCCTGCCATCACAAGTCCAACAAAATCCCTAGTAAGTTCAAAGTGTATCTAGGAACATAATTAGAACTAATAAGTTAGAACAAAAAACATTATAGTATATCAGAGCTTCACATCGTAGTATACTTTTGTTTTTCTATATAGCATGTGAATGCTTTACACTGTAACAGTTGAAACGGTTTTGTCAATAATGTTAAGCATTATTTAAGTGAATTTTTAAATGTAACTGTTGTAGATTATCTTTGTTTGTCCCTACAACTCAAATAGAACAAAACTAAAAAAGAATAAAAAACAAAACCTACTCCCATGCTTATCATAAGTCGAAAGTGTGCTATTTTTATTGTTATTGAGACGTCAGTTTTTTAATTTATTTAAATTACATGGGGCTAACTCAATTCATGAGTGGCCGTTAAAGAACAAATTTCTAAGGGCTTTTGTCACTGAGCTAAACACTTAAGAATAAACACATGATTAGGGGCCTTTTGGCATTGCTTTTAAAAATTATGTATTATTTTTATTAGACTAACCTTAGTAATAATACATAATTTATAATCTACCTATTTTTTCTTTAATAAATTGAAATAAATCAAATAACATGTTTTGTTTCAACAAAACGTATTAGAAACATGCTAGAAATATATACAAATACTTTAAAAAAACATATTAGAAATAAATCAAATAATTTATAAAAAATAAATAAAAAGTGAATAAATCAAAACAAATAAATCAAATGTCGCGTTTTTTTTTGGATGCTCAAATATCACGTTATAAATTAGAATGATTTAATTTTTAATTTAATTAAAATTAATAAAAACTAAAACTGTAATTATGCTTAGTAAAATATATTTAATTTTATTATTATATATCATCATAGTAATTTTATACATAGTTTACTAAACATCTGTAATTCTGCTTTTAGTTTTCGTAGCAATTTTTAAAAAAATTTATCAAATGCCTGCCTATTTCTGGTCTATAACACAACAGAAGCTACAATATAGCATAGCAATGCCAAACTAGCCCTAGATACTAAAAAAAAAAAAAAAACTTAGGGTAAGCTTGGAGGGAATTTTGTGCAATTATGAGTTGTATAGCTAAAGTGAGAATTTCTTTTCTTTGTAAGATATATTTGAAATATAAATCCAACATTTTCTAACAAAGATAAAATTTACTTTAACTTGCCTAATCACTCTTGAATGGTAATACCAATACACCTTTAAAAGTGTACACTTTTCCATTTGAAGTGTTGAAATCATTTTTTTACTAAATTAAAAGTTCGAAGGTTTAATTAATTATTGGTCTAATTATTAAAACTGAAACATCCAAAATCTAAAAAAAATAAAATTAAAGAACTCTTTTCACCAAATTACAACAAAAAAGAGTGAAAAAAAAAAAGACATTTTCTTTTCCTCCTTTAGATGCGAAGAAGCGAAATCAATGACGAGTTGACAACTCATAAAAGATAGTGATGATGTTTGATTCATGCACTTTGCAACACGGCGCAAATTCAGTTGCCAAACCCTGTTTTCTTTTTTATTTTTCCTTTAAAAAATTGTTTTTTTGTTCGAAAGCCGGATCCCTCAGATTACCGGATTCAGTTTGTGTTTGCTTTTAATTGTCTAACGCGCTTAGAAAGTGGGAAAGGCGAGAGTGGGGGTTCGAGAATAAGAGCCAAACAAGAAGTGACGTCAGCAGTTAAACTGTGGAAACCAGTGGAAGTACGTACGTTTACGTGATGGAACCATTCCATCTATTGCGTCATTTTATGGCTTTGCTTTTACGCTTTTCACATCTTCAACATCGCCTAGTTCGGTTTCAACTTTTTTATTTTTTTTATTTTTTTTATCAAAATTCTTATCATAACAATTTTACATCGATAGAACACAATATCGTCCATTAAAATTTTAACAATCTAACTCATAATTGATTATTTACGTTAAAAATTTATAGTATAACATACAAATTTTTTTTATAAAACTAACTGTTAAAATATTAATTTAATAATTAAAACGCTCATATTTTATTGATAGTAGCGTAAAATTACATTATCTATGGTAATAATTTCCTTTACATTTTGTTATTATATATTTCTTTCCTAATTCCTAGTTTGTGGCCATTCCTTTTCATTTACCTTTGCCCTTTGCTTTACTTTTTGGGTATATCGTTTTCTTTTGTATTTTTCTCAACGCTCACTTTTTATCGTCCTACTTTTATTTTGTATAAAGTTGTGTTCTTTTCCTTTTTGGTAGGCATAAAGTTGTGTTGTTGTTGTTGCCCCCTTCCGCTTACACATCCAAGGTGGTTGACATGCATTTTTCATTGAATAATCTTTTTTTTTTACTCAATAAGCATATCCCATTGAATAATTATTGGTACAATTTTGCAACGTATGTTTAGGCTTAGATTTCTTTTGTTTTTAGGGTGACATCATTTCTTCGACCAAACTACTTGCGTATAAAGAGGTGTAGCAGAAAAATAGGTGGAGGTGGACATATAACTTTAATTTCAACATAAAAACTATATTAAAAAAAGAAAACTAAAAATATGTAGCTCTATTTTTGAGCGTACGAAATTCAAAGGTGGACCAGCTAACTAAACAGTCCCCTTTGTCGACCATTATTCATGCCCATGCACCTCAACATAAAAAATGTAGACAAAAATCTGATCATTACAAAGGGGCACATCACGAAATTAATGGAAGTGTTAAGAAAGACAATCAAAAAAATTACGTGATAAGATATGAAAAATCCTTCAAATCAATAGCGATAGGGGACAATTTTTGCCGTTCAATTTTTATTAGATTTTGTTAATTAACTAAATATCATATTTAATTTTTTATTGAGGCAAGACGTGGAGTGACCTTTGACAATGACATAAGTGTCTTAGCCTTACCGTTAATTTTCTAGTATATATCCTATGAAAATATTCACAACATAATTAAAAGATTTTTATTATAAAGATCTAAAAATATTCACCATCAATAGGAGTATATTTTCTAGTCGTAAAATTTATATCAAATCTGTTTATTTCACATATTTTTAATTTTAATAAGATTTGGATCATATTTATATGATGACTGATATTTATTAGTTTCAACCAAAACAGTGTTATAGTTTTTAAACTTAAAATTTCAGTTATCAGTTTAAAAGCTATAGTTGTTGAGAGTTTTACTGTAACGCCCCTTTTTACAGACGTTACAGATGACGTTACCTTCATTTCGTAATACTTTTATTTATTGGATAAACTATTTAATTAAAAAGATAAATTGGAAACATAACCCAGATCCAAATTTTTTTTTTATATATATATATATATACATATGAATATATATTAATATATTACTCATTTATAAACATTTCCTTAAATAGTTTATCTCACTAAAATAATAAAGTCATAAAAACTCATGGTCAAATACATTTTATTATTATTATTATTATTATTATTATTATTATTGTTATTGTTATTTAAATAACTTAATCATTATATAATAATTTAATCCATTTTTTTAAAGTAAATTACTTGATTATAAACATCCTTTAAACATTAATAAAATTTGCATACATACTTCGGTAGGTCGGCTCGATCGATAGTCTGAACGATTAAAATAAAATTTGTTTAAATATAGTTTTAATGTAGAAGAAAATTTATAAAGTAATAAAAGTCCATCAAATAAACATTCTCAAAA
>CAMOHE010046703.1:73366-104269 GCA_946598075.1 Artocarpus hirsutus | reverse complement strand
CAATATAAAGAAACAATAGAATAAATATTACTATGAAATTAGAAACAAAATATTACAACCAAGGTTGAACATTAAAATAATGACCGAGTCTGAAGAGTGACTGAGTCCTAAAAGTCTGAATTGGAACGAGGATGTAGTCAACCCAGGATACAACGATGGTAGTCAAGGATTCCTTGACGTCTATCTCCCAGGATACAACAATAAACGATGATGGTCTTTACACGATCTATTACCAAAAGACTTGAAAATGAAAATGAAGAGAGCAAGAAGACTCGAAAACAAGAGGAAAACTACGTGTTATTTTCTGTGTGTAATTTTTGTGGATGGCTAGATGGAGAGAAAGATTCTAGTACTTACATAGTCCAGGGATGTCAAGCTTTTATATCTAACCGATATGGTACTATCTTAGTGCTTACACATGTCAGGGAATGTCAAGCTTTAATGCCTAACTAACGTGGAACTACCTTATTTAGGCTTTTTCAACAAAATCTAAATGCCAATGAATATAATTTGAGTATCAAGTTCTCATTCATTTGATTATCATTTTGAGCATATGAAAACTAATGTGAAACTACTTTATTTAGGCTTTTTTCAACAAAATCTAAATGTCAATGAGTATAATTTGAGCATCAAGTTCTCATTCATTTATTATCATTTTGAGCATATGAATATATGATTTCGATCTCCTTACAACGAAAAACGCAAATCCGCCAATACCCATCACTTTTACAGAGTACGTCCTACTAAAAATTAAGTATCAAAATAGCTCCTTAAAATAGTTATAAGCCATTTTTTCCAACAGTGACGTGATTGAATGTTGTGGATGCTGAAAATGGGGGAGAAGAAGTGGGCATTTATAGGCAAGACATGAGGCTTGAGGCAAACAAAGAAGTCTTCAGCTTGATTGATGATGTCCTTCCTCTTCGAGAGCTTAATTTGGGGGTTGTTGAGTTTAGTTCATGGAGAATGCCAAAAGAGCACCCTCCCGTCACAAGAAAAGTTCCCTCAACTCTTTTGAATTTGTTTAGCCTTATTTTATTAGGTTGTCGGGTGCTTTAACACCTATGATTCCGTTTTCAGTTGCCTGCAAGGGGGACAATCAAAGTAGAAGAAATAGTCTTGTCATTTTCGTACAAGTGATAAGGGCTTGGGGCCTTGTTCCCATGTTGTTGACCAACTGGAGAAAAAGAGTTAATTTATATTTTTTTGGAGAATGGTTTAATTGGGGCAGCTGAGTTTTTGTGCCTATTGGGCCGAGTGACCTAGTGGGTTGGTCTTATCAGGTGAGCTGATTAGGTCTATTAGGCATTTTCCTAAAATTGGACTAGTGATTTTGTTCTAATGTCCGCAGTATCTATTTTACAAGAAAATTAGGTAGTATATCATTTTTTTACTATTACTATTACTATTGTATGCTGTCACTTTTTCTCCCCTCTTCAATCCATATTATTTCTCCTACTTAAAAAAAGCTAAAATACCTTTATATAACACATGTTTGCCTACATTAGAAGCAGTATGTTTCAAACTTTTTTATAGATATAGCAAAATTAAAAGACAACACCACAGAAGTATATTTCTCAAATTGATTCCCTATTTAATTCTAATTCTCATTAGACGTAAGACTTCCCAAATGTATCAAAAGTCTAATTAGACTGAATAAAATGGACTCATTTTTGTACTTTGTCTTTCAAACCATGGCCTACTTAAAGATCCTGCAATATAACTTGGGTCCATGTACTGTACTTTGGGCCATACTGCAAGATATAGATTAGGCTTGAACCTTGCAAAGAACAAGTATCAACACATGTCAATTTCAATTCAAAAACTAACATTGTTATCAATGGGGCAATTTGCTACAACTTTGTAAATCTACAGTGTGCCTTGCTAAAACTAAAAGTTTAAGGGGCAAAGTACAAATTTGTAATAAGTTTAGGGCTAACAATGCAAAAGGCTCTTTTTTTTTTTTTATCCATCTTGAATTCGTATTTTGGGTGGCGGTCTTTTAAAACTTTATCATGTCAGTTGCACATGTAACATGAGAATTATTTTTAATATGAGAAGATAGAACATTCTTAAGTCGCAATTTGAACAAATTTGGTTGTGAACTTGCAACAATCGGTTGAAAAGGGAAAATCCAGTTCATTTTCCATACGGGATTGTTGCAGCATGCACGAAAACAAAATAAAAATTATTAAAATCACTTTGTAACCAAAAAACAGCGTGCGTGAACAAGCGCACAAAAAAAAACACAAATAAAAAAAAAAAAACCTTAGAACCGTGTGTCTTTTGAGTTTGTAATCGAACAATTAACCGTATATGTTTCCGTTAATTTGTTAAAAGTTCTTCATTAGCCAGTTGTTTTATACTACTCTATAGACACATGTACTACCTAATTTGTTCTTACCTTTCACGTAATTGTTTAGAAGCTTGACGTCGCGGTTTGCGCTCCCAGGTATATACAAGAAGTAGACACGTAAACATACATGCACGTACACACAAATATGTTCATGAGAAAGCAATACCGGACAGAGGAAGCACACATTAAAATATTTATTAAAAATGAATTTCTATATTATATTTGCACAAATTTTCGGTAGAAAAAATTAGCTTTTCAGGCTGACAAGACTCAATATTATTATTTATGTCGACATGGGATTTACAATTAGAATAAATTGGATTAATGTGAAATTTAGAGATTTACTCAAGCTGATTGGGCTCTCTAATTACCATTGTTAAGTCCTAGGCAAGCTCATAAATTTTGTTAGTCATTCAAAAACAATCAGAAATTCAAATAACAAGCAGTTAACAGAATTAAGATAGCAAAAACAAAATAAAGATGCCACACGATGTTTATAGCGGTTGCTGAGATATAGAATGAATCTTCAAATGGCGTCTTCAACCTATTTAAAGAGGCTTTCCTTGAGATAATGGGCTTCTATTAGTGGGAGGTGGGTCTTAGTGGTGCTTGATATTGAACTGGGATACGCGTTGCTTGTTCATTTGCCACATGTCTCAGGCCACCTTATCTAGATTTGCCATGTGAGTTAGTGGGTCTTAACCTCCATTCAGTTACCTTGATTTCAAATCAACCCTGTCGACTAAAACGAGTGTAAAGTAGGATTTTTTTCCATATAATACTTCTCCAACCTATAACACCTAGATAGAACATCAAACACAAAAACTGGTCTATTTATGGTGACCATATCAAGCACATATCCGCACCAAACCACTTTACATGCATCGAGCACACTAAATAGGCTCTCTTGGTTCGATACATACATTAGGACATTTTATGGCTGGACCTCATCTTTTTATTTTGATTTGAGCCTATCTAAATCATACCCAACAATGTGTATTTTAACATATTATCATTATAAAGAAGTAGAACTTAAACATTAAATTTATTTTTAAAATTAGAAAGTTCATGTTAACAGGCAAAAAAAATGAATATAAGAGATAAAAGAAAAACCAATAAAATTAAGCGACATAAAGAGTTGGTTTATATGAAAATGGAAAGGGAAAAAAAAATTTTAAAAAAAAAACCAAACATGAGTCAAAAGTAGTAGTGAAAGTAAGCAATAACAGGATAAATTGATTTGACATTTAAAATAGAGAGAATAAGGAAAAAACAAAATTTTGAAACTTTTTAAAGTAAATAACTTTGAAAATATTTATACTAGGTAGTAGATTTACAATATGAATAATTTATTTTTAGTGCAAATTCATAATCTTATTTACTCTATAAACAGTAAGGTTAATAAATTATTAGCATCTTAAATTTATTTATTGTATAAATAAGAATCATTTAAATTGTAAATAAAAGGATAAATGAATTATCTATATTATAATTTGTTGTTTACTATAAATATTTTTAAAACCTACTATTTATTATAATTAGTTTAAAAAAAATAATATTTACTAGAATTTTCCATTTAAATAAGAAAAAGAAAAAAAAAAAAAGAAAGAAAGAGAGGGGACCTTCAGTTCTGAAGCCTAAAAACATTCGACTAAATGAGACAAAACCCATGTCAGTAGGGCATGCCAACATACTACATAAATATTAGTATGTATAAATATATATATATATGTATATATTTTGGGGGCACGTCCTCCCAGAGGCCCCCACCATCTGTCTGTCACTGCGAGGAACGCCATAATTGGTTAGTTCAGGTTGTTCACAAATCAAAACTTACTTCAGTTGAAGGAGAAGTACTTGCTTCAGTTGCAAGTTGTTTACACGCTTTCTTTTCACGGAAAATGAGAATGTTAGGCTATTTAGCAACATAGTTGAAATTAAAAATTTCAATATCAGTTGATTTGAAAATTAAATTTTGTTAAAAAAAATACTATAAAATTTACTTCGTACAAATCACGACAAATTTTGTGAGAAAAAACATTATAGTATGATTGATCAAAATAGTTTTTTTTCTCACAAGATTTGTTGTGGTTTAAACTATATTTTATAAGATTTTTTTAATAAAATTTAAATTTTAAATTAACTTTAGTTTAAACTCTTAGTTTGATATTTATGTTCCCAAGCAGTCTATTTGTTTCCTACATTATTTTGCTTTGTCCTGAAATGGCTGTAGAGGTTCTTCTACAGCATAGGAGAATAATTATAAGCATTAGGTGTTTAGTCAACTTACTTCAAAGGAATGGTTTAGACTCAAAAAACCTTTCGTAAGTAAAAGTAAGTTATAATATAAAGCTCTCACACGCTACAGTATTTTAAAACAAAATGGTTTAAAGCAAATAAGTTTTCCAAACGCTGTATGATATTATTATATACATATAAAATTGGACGTTGAAATTGTTAAATAAAATAATATACTCCCGAACCTTAAATTTTCGGCGTTGGTATTGTGAATTAAGTTAGAAAACAATATGCTTACCAACGTCAAATGTTGGAATTGTAAAATGGATTGACTACTCAAAACGACTTTAAACATTATAGAGAAATCCAAAGAAAAAAAAAAAAAAGCATCGTAAGAGAAGCTGACGGAGAACTTGTATTCAAATTTTTCTTACAAAAATGACAAAAAACAAGTACCATTTATTCTTCATACATAATAACAAACACTTAGTCTGTTCTAATCTAATCTAAAATAACATAAAAGAGTAAAACAAAAATCCTTCTATAGAACTAAATTACGATATAATAAACACTAAAAATGAACTATTTTATCATTATTTATATATTTATTTTTATTTTTATAATAGGTATACAGATTGAATGAACTAATTTTAATCAAAATCCTTGTAGCATATAAAAGCTTTATACGACAGCAACACATTTTAGTACTGTATGATCATTTTTATTTATTTGTGTGTGTGTGTATATATATATATATATATGCAAAATAATAAATATAAAAAAGAACATTAAGTAATAAGGTCTAATTAAAAGTAAAGATTAAAAATATTAATGAAATTTTTATTGCATCTTAAAATAAAATTAGAAATCATAAAAATTAGGAGGGTATAATAAAAAAAAGTGAGGAAGAAACTTAAATTTAGAGAATGTTTGAAATTATAAAAAAAATTGGAGACTTGGACACTGCATTAAAAGCACTATAGATACAACAAACAAATGTGTAAGAGCCAAGCCCAATCCTTTGCTCTTTTCAACCTTGATTTAAGAATATAATGTTGAAGACAAAACAATACAAAGTCACGTCTAATCAAATTTTGTTGTGAACTTGCGATCAGACCTCAAACTCTTTTTATAAAAGACTTGGAGAGGAAAAATACTATTCATTTTCGATGCGCGATTGTTGTGAGTAACTTTTTTAGGTTTTAGCACGCAACATAACAAATAAATGTTATTGGAAATACTTTGCAATCAAATAAAGTGTGCATGAATTAGCACAACTATGTTGACTCCCAAGCAACTACTTGTTTCGGTTTGAACTAAAGGGACAAAACCTTGGAATTACGTACCATTTGAGTCCTAAACCAAACAATTAATCGTCTATCTTTTGGTCGATCTGTTCAGTGTTCCACATGAGCCAAGTTTTCCTATTGTTGATATATATTTTACACTCTACGGGCACTCACATGTAGTATTCAATCTGCTCTTATCTTTCACATACTTGTTTGGGAGGCTTGAAATCGCAATTTTCATTCCCAGGCCTTGGAGAATTTGTAGGTAGAACAAGAAATGAAGGTTAAAAAAATCTGAAGGTTGTTAACACTAATAGTCTCTAAATTTTAAGATTTCTTTCACTTTGTTCCTTAAACTTTAAACAGCACCACTTTAACCCTTAAACTCTCAAAACTCTTCACTTTACCCCTAAATTTTAAAAATCATGATTTTAACCTTTAACTTTCAAAGCTTCTCACTTTGTCTTCTAGATTTCTGATTTTCTATTCAAATAGACGGAATTAAGTCTATGTGATTTGCGCATGGGCTACATGTTAGGACAAAAATAAGATTTTATCACTTTACACTCTTACTTGGCCTCTTTTTTTTATATCAGAACTCTCATTTATTAAAGGTTTGCTTGCACATTTTTTTCTCATTTCTAATACATAACTCGGTAAATAAGTTGATATTATTTGTCAATATTTGAATTTGAATATTAAAGAAGATGAGTTACGCATTAAAGATGAGAAGATAAGGGTGAAAAATATCAAAAAAGGTATACATACAGGCCATTCTTAAACGAGAGCAAATAAAAAAATATTAAATGAGATCTAAGAGTAATAAAATCTCATTTTTGTCTATACAGATGACACCCATGTGTGAATCATGTGAGCTTAATTTTGTCTGTTTAAACAGAAAAATAGAAAGTAGGAGACAAAATTAAGAACTTTGAAATAGGAGCAAAATGGTGATTTTTTAAATTCAGGGGGCAAAGTGAGAAGTTTTGAAAGTTCAAAGGGTAAAGTAGTAATGTTTAAAGTTTAGGGGGCAAAGTGAGGGAAACCTTAAAATTAATAGGCTATTAGTGTTAATAACCCAAAATTTGAAAATAATAACAAGTTTGAGGCGTATAGGAATATTTTTCTTAAGGGTTTTATCCCTGTTACTAAGTTTGCTAACAGGTTTTAATGGCAAATGACTTCCAAAAGACAACAAACTCTTGAACACAATATCTAGCTCCGGAACAAGATATGAAATATGTAGTTTTCTGGAGATTTTTGATAACATAAAGAGGTGCCATTTCATGAACTATTGCAGCCATGTTAACTTATGTAACCTTTCATACAAAAAGATACCTTTTTATTGTAAAGACATCTCTTCGTATAACAACACAACTATTACAGCAAGAAAAATATATCTATTGGTAATAAACATTTAGGTTTGTATAAAATAATACAACCAACAAGCACACCGATTTGAAACTCAAAAGACATGACATATCAAATCACAACAGCTCGGGTAGGCGCTACGGTGCTGAACACACAACAACAAATCCGACCGAGGCATTCTCTGCCCAAAAAGTTTGTTTGCTCATTCTAACACCATAGCCTCAATTTTTAAGGCAGTGATACTACATGCTAGTTCCAAATACACTAAAAAATATATATTCTTGTATGTCTTTAATGTTATAACACTTGAGGGACATATCACAATCTCTCTTACACCATGTAGTTACAAGAAGTACACACACAGATGCCTTTTTGTGCTTGCGCTCATGAGAAAGGCCCTAACTGATCAGTTCAAGTCGATCACAAATCAAAACTTACTTCGTCAGTCTATTTCAAGTATATGTTGTTTCACATACTTCCTTTTCAAAGAAAATGAGTATTTTGTTTTGTCCATCTAGGACTAGAGCCATATACACTTAGCATATATAACAGTCAGTATTGGTCGTGAAAATACACCAAAAAATGTGTATTCTTATATTCTCTTATATCTCTTTGATCTTAAATACTTGAAAGACAGCGTGACAATCTTTCTTACACCATGTAGTTACAAGAAATACACATACAGATGCATTTTTGTGTGCGTGCTCACGAGGAAGGTCCTAACTGGTCAGTTGAGGTCGTTCACAAATCAAAACTTATCCCGTCAGTTAAAGGATATATAAGTACTTATTTCAAGGGTATGTTCTTTCACATACTTCCTTTTCAAGGAAAATGAGAATTTTGTTTGTCAATTGAGGACTAGGGCCATATACACTTAGCATATATAACAGTCAACATTGGTTATGAAAATATACCAAAAATTATGCATTCTTATATTCTCTTTATGTCTTTGATCTTATAACACTTGAGGGACATATCACAATATCTCTTACACCATGTAGTTACAAGAATTACACACACAGATGCGTTTGTGTGTGTGCACTCATAAGAAAGGCACTAACTGGTCAGTTCAGGTCGTTCACATATCAAAAGTTACCTTGTGAGTTGTACGATATATAAGTACTTATTTCAAGTGTATCTTGTTTCACATACTTCCTTTTCAAGGAAAATGAGAATTTTGTTTTGTGAATCTACGACTAGGGCCATATGCACTTAGCATATATAACAGTCAATATTCGTTGTAAAGGTTAGTTATTTGTCTCAATCCATATATATAGAAGCTCTAAATACTATGGGAGGCTGGTTGATTTATGATTGGATATATAGATTGCCGAGGCTTGTATATATCTGCAAGACTGCCATTGTGCCACAGGGCCAAATGTTCAAGCAATTTCCTTTACATTTATCAATCTGTTTTTATTGCATCTTTAGGATTCGGGGACCCGAAATGTTTATGGACTGGCATTTTCATGAATTACCATTTTTCATAACAAAGATTGGGCTAGAAAAAAAAATTGTTGGTGACTGTAGCATTGTGTCGTCGATCCTGCTCGATTATAAAATTATTTAGTTAGGTGTTAAGGATTATATTTGAATTGTAAATTTTAATTTTAATTTTTCTAGTTATCTATTATGTTATATTATAGATTGATATTTCATTTGACATAGATTTATGTTTTATCTCGTAGGATTGACTTAGAATTCAGTTATTTATCTTTTTTTATTTGTCTCTAATTACTTTAGCGAGTGTAATTTTGATTCAAAGAATGTTTATGAATGAATATTGCGATTGATAGTTTTTCTTTTTTGAACTTGAAATATTGAAATTGATTGTTTCACTCTCAAACGAATCCATTTTTTCCCACTATTTATATTCCATTTCGACCTCTCCAATAGTTCTGTTTTGTGGTGTGGAATTCTGATTGCTACCTAAATCTCATTTCATTCATCAATAAAAAAAAGATACTTGTGGTTTGTTTGCAAAAACTATTAGAACCGTTTTTTATGTTTCTCTTTCTAAACAGATGTTTAGAAAGAGAATTAAAAACACCAAGCATAGAAAAAAAGATTTGTTTTACAGCATGAGAGAATAATTCTCGGCATTAATACTAATATTATGATATATTCAACCTTGAGTTTGTTAAATAAAATAATATACTCACGAACCTTAAAAGGTTTCAATTGTTGGTGTTGTGAATTAAGTTAGAAAAGTAAGAGGATGTTCTTTGTAAAACAAAAGTAGTATAAAACTAAAACTTTCACGTGTTATAATCTCAAATAATACTCTCCCTGGGCTTATGAACTTTAAACGTTGGAATCGCAAAATGAAATGATATTATTCCGACCGATTTCTAGCACCATGGAAAAATCCCAAAAAAAAAAAAAAGGAAGAAGGGCCATATTAAAAGAAGCTGAGTAAGAACTTATATTCTAAATTTTCTTACTGAAAATGAGAAGGCAAAAAAAAAACAACTACCATTTATTCTCAAATGTACCATAGTTCCCACAGTTCGTCTAAAACAATATAAAAGAGTAAATTTAAGAAAAACATAATCTCACGTTTTTTACCATTTGATGGTCTCGTCCTTAGGGACTTGAAAGAACCTGGGGTGTATCCACACTCCTTTAAGGCTACGACCACTGGATTCCTCCCCAAAACCCTCGTCGAAGACGACGTAATCGTTTTTGTTCGACTTCACAAGCGTCCCGCAAGTGGAGACCACCGAATCTCCGTCGTCGATCCCCGCCCGCCTCTTCGTGTCGTTCAAGCTGTCCCTGTGGTACGCGAACGGAATCCTCTCCGTACTCTCGTCCTTCGCTTCGTTGTTTCTGGCTTCGATTACGCGGTAGGGCTTCAGGTCCCGACTCTCCAGGGAGAAGATCGCCATCCCGTCCTTCCCGTCGAAGAAATAGAACGATCCACCGCGATACGCGCCGCAACCGACGGTCTCCGGCAGCAGCGAGCTGAACTCGAGCGCCGTCCATTTTTGCTCTCCTCTGCGGATCAGGTTCAGCGCTAGAATGCTAGGGTTTTTGCGGCTGATGACAGCCACGTGGCAGTCGAGCGCTGACGGCGGAGCGGAGAACGCCGCCACCTGGCGCTCGGAGAGGTCTGATTTGTCGAGGCTCGGGAGATCGATTCTGGCTCCGGAGAATGGGCAGAGGAAGAAAATCGAGCCCTGATTCTGGAGCAGGATCAGAAGCCAGCCGTGGCTCGAGGCGAGGCATGTCGCTCCGCTATCGAGATGGGGGATGTCGACGGCGAATTTCTTGCCGGACTCGCTCGTCAGACGGCACTGTGAGCCCTCGCCGTAGACGAGGAACCACGGATACCGGTCCGGCGAAGATTCGGATTCAGCGGTGGAAGTGGAGGAAGCGAGTTTCCACTGCTTGCAGACGCTGCGGAAGCGGAGCAAATCGATTAGGCGGAGACGATCGGAGATTTGGGACAGAATTTCAGAAGGAAGGTCGGACCATGGCCTGATGTTGTTCTGCTTTTGCTTTCGTTTCTGCTTCGTCTTCGTTTGCTTCATCTTCATGGAAAGCGTTTTGGCTTTGCTGATCAAGGTTGATACGGCCTCCATCTCTGAAGCCGAGGCAAAAGAGTAATATTATTTATACGATGATTTTTTTTTATTACTTTTTTGAGGTATATTATATGATGATATTTCTTAAAAAGATTATGTGGGGCCATTGTGACATTTGATTGGCTATCTCTTTTCTTTTTTTGTTTTTTGTTCTTCTTTACTTAGTTTAAAAAAAAAAAAAAGATTTCTAGCTAATACTACTAGAACCCTAAATTCTAAAAACGGAAATATTTTTTTTCTTTTTTTAATAGAAGAATCTTTTTTTTTCTATAATATTATCTCTTTATGAACCTAAAAATATATGTATTATCCCTCAAATAGATGTTTGCGTATTTTGAGGAGAAAAAAAAGTGAGACAGCGGAGTTATTGTTTCTTTTTTCGAAAGCGAGATACGTGAGGCTCTCTTATCATTTATAATTATATATACATTTGGAGGTAATCATTTGCAAAAATCTTTTTTGAAATTTAAAGTTTTTCATAGAGAAACAAAAACGTTTTTAATTCAAATCTAACATTAATGTCTGATATTTTTAAATATAAAAAAATACCGGTTTTTAAAAATAAAGATAATCAAATGATGTTGAGTTATTGAGTAAATTTTTGAGTTATATATTTATTTCGAATATTTAGAACATCTTTACCGTATGTCAACACCAACTTTTAGCATTTGAATAGGAGAACCACCCTACAATTTATTTTGTTCTTAAACAAAAAATTTAACATGTGGTGCCAAAGTTGACATTAAGTACATAAATATCAGATTTCGTATTTAATTTTATTGGTTGATGTATTTGCCTTTTCATTCAATCATCACAACATTATCATGATCAATTTATTTCAAAAGTAAAAGATTATTTTGACAAGTTACAAACTTAATAAGTATAAAAAACCATATTATATACATAGCATCAAAATACGTATGCATTAGAGAAAAATGGAAAATAACATTGAAAATACATACGCATTAGATCATAAAGTTTAAAATAACATGTAAAATATGTAATTTTTATACTTTGTAATGCCAAATAAAATCAACTCAAAATGAACACGTCCATACAAATACGAAAAATTCGGTAGGTAAAGAGAGATTGTTTAATATGCCTTGTGTTCTTTTATTTTTAACGAGTATTAGACATTGTTTTATAAGATAGGTGTGAGGTACAGCACATTTGGATCATCTTTGTGATACTAACTTGTCTTATCATATTTCTCGCTCAAAAATCCTGATGTGTTTTACCTTAGTTTTTTAGTCGCAGTGTTATTATAAATATCTACTTAAATCTCCTACATTAGCAAGTTTCATATATTAATATTAGTTGAGTACAACATGTGATGCACCCGGGAGCAATTTTGTGATCGTTTCATCTACGTATTAAAGTTTTGATTACTTTGATATTGTTTTTCTAATTTATCTAGTAATAGAAGTCCTAGGTCATTGTTAATATGTAGCTGATATTAATAAGTGAGAAAATAGTATTTAGGAGTGTTGCAAGAAAAAAAATGATTAAAAACCATAAGAATTTACAAGGATCACGTTTAAAAATTAATATGTTAGAGAACAATAACAAAAGAGACTTACGTAGGTGCAAATTTGACAAATTGTTTTATTTGACATATTAGAAAAAACATTCTATTTGAGACAAAAATTAAAATATATATAGATATGATTTCAAAAAAAGTAGAGGTAAAAAATGGTCAATTCAATCAAAATGTATGCCTTGGTTTGATATCGTATATGTGTAGATAAAATAGGACATACTTGAGGAAAAAATATTTTTGAAAAGTTGGATCAATTAGAAAACTAATTAAGTATATATATTTTAATGAAGGAAAAAAGATGTTTAAGTAGGGAAAATTAAAAAAAAAAAGGTTCAAAAGTTACAAGAATTTAGGGGACAAGTGAAAATTGGGGAAATTAGTAAATAAAGTATATATAGAGGTTGTTTTGATAAAATAATATTTTGATAGATTAAAATCTATTTTAATGGGACAAATAAGGGAAATAAATATTTCAATAGAGACAAATTAAAATAGAATGGAATTTTAATGATACATATTGTAAAATACAACTTTAGGAAGAAAGAAAGAAAAAAGAAAAAGCAAAAAAAAAAAAAGACATAAAATTTTAGGACAAAGGCCAAAAAAAGAAAGGACCAAAAATAAAATAAAATAAAATAAAATTTTAGGTCAAATAAAAAAAGGGAGTGAAGGGCAATTCAAAGAAGGACAAAGCAAAACCAAAAATTTCTAAAGGAAAAAAAAATAAGAGAAAAGAAACTTCTAGGGTGCTCAAGAGAGTAGTTTAAACCATCAATTTTAGTTTAAAAACTGTAACATGTGAGAGTTTGATACTATAGCACACAAAAGCTTTACACTGTTCACATGGCTTGAACTATTCTTCCAAATACGCTATTAAAAGAAGGGAAAAAGAACCAAAATGAAGGGCTTTTCATTCCTCTATATCTGCACTAGGAAGGCACGTGTATGCCATGTAGAGAAGAAGAAAGCCAAGACGAGAAAAAACCAAGGGTAGAGGAGAAAAACATAACTAAACTTGAAAAGATTACAAGATGGAGGCTATTAGAGAGGCTAAAAATTGATAATAATAAAACCCTAATGCAATATATCATATACATAAGTAAAAACAAAACCCTATGGGCCCAAAATACAAAGGTCTGTACTGCGGGGGTTTCAATCCCGTAGCCTACCACTGATCTCTTAAAAATCTTACATTTGTTCTTTCACTACTATTGTCGCTTCGCGAGCTTTTTGGGTCGAGCTAAACTAAATTCGAATCACCAAACCCTAACAGGTGACACAATTTAATTTAATTACATGTGTCATTATCTTGTTCGATTTTGTTTAAAATAAACAATTTGTCGACCACAAAGTCAAAATTGTATATATCATTAGCTAAAAAAAAATTTCATTTAGTTCTTCAATTTTGATAAACCTAAAAGGATTGAGACGCGCACAAAAATTTGACCATGAAAAGAATACAAGAAATTACTAATAGCAAATATAAGTCAAAATTACAAGTAATGAGATTATTCTAGAAATAGTTCATATTGGTGATTTAAAAAATCTATAAGAAAGATCAATAAAATTTAAATTGAGAGAAAACCAAATAAGGATAAAAAAGGAAAACATTGAAGAATATTAGAGGTAAGAGACTATGGTAGATAAACAGAATCAAAAAGAAAAATAAAAACAAAATAGTGAAATAGAAAGAAAGAGAGAAAAAAGTAGATGACGAGAAAGAAAGAAAGAAAGAAAGAGAAAAAAGATGTAAAATATTAAAAAAATTAAAAAGAAATAATAAACAACCCTTGTAAAAGGCATTGCTAAACAAATAGAGTTTAAAAAGGAAAAAAAGTAAAGCTTTTAAACGATGAAGTTGAAAGAAATGAAAATTTTAAGTATGAGATAATAGTAGATATATAGAGCAAAAAAAGTAAGAAAAAAGGTTCAAAAAAAAGATTGATACAAAATTGAAAGGGAAAAAAACAAAAAAAAAAAAAAAGGTAGAGTATTGAGTGGTGAGGTAACAAAAATAAACCACTAAAGATGCAAATGAAAAAAAAAAGTACAATAGAAAAAACAAAGGAAATAAAAGGAAAAAAAAAAGATAAAGAAATAAAAAAAAAGGCTAAAAAGGATACAAAAAATTTAAAAAAAAAAACACAAAGAGGTTAAAAAAAGCCCAAAGTTTGTTTTGGACTACCAAATTTTAAACAGTAGAAGTTATCCACTCTTTTCGTATATTTATTAAAGATTTAATTAAAAAAAAAAAAGACAAACCTTGGAACATACCGTTTTGGACAACCATCATGATTTGAAAAGTAACTTTATACGCTCTTTTATATTATATTTAAGGATGTAGAAGTTTTTAAAGTTTCACAAGTTGAAATATTTTATGAAAACAACAATAAAAAAGCTCATCACGAAGACAAAGCATATGTTTTGAATGAAACATTTAAATAGTGAATCTAAAACAAAATAAAACTACAAAGAAATTGAAGAAATTATTTTAGAAGAGGTTTAACGTAAAAAAATAACGCATAGACATATTTGAGAAAATAATGTTTTAGCAAAGTATATAAACAAATGTTTAAGTAGGGACATATTTAAAAAAATATGTATGTATGATATATATTTTGAGTTCGATTGGAAAATATATACGAACTTGAAGTTGAAACTAACATTGTAATATGTAAAAACATTACACTATAACAAACTTTTGTTTTTTATTATAGTATGTGAGAATTTACACTATAACAATTAAGACTTATTATTTTTAACGTGTTTTTAAAACAAACTCTTTAAAATATAAAAAAACAAATACAAAAAATGCAACAAAGAATTGAGTTGAAATTAAAAAAAAAAAAAACCAATCAAATAACTGTTGAATGCAAGCACACAAACAAGCAATGCTGAAAAACAAAAGCATCAACACTTCTACTTTTCAGGATATAGTTAGATTAGATTCTTTTTCAGTTACATCTCCTAAACAATCGAGGTACGGTAAACATGATTCTTTTCCCTAATTCTTTATGGGTAAAACAAGATTCTTTTTCCCTAATTTAAAATGGATAAGTTAAAAATTCAACAGGGCATTTGGTCTGCTAGCATGATTCTCGCTCTGGGTCCGAGAGGTCCCGAGTTTGATTCTCGAACTGCCCCTATGTTCAACTTTTTGTGCCGTTCATTTATTTATTTTGAACAGATGCCTCTCATTTTTCTTTGTTTCATTTATTGTGCCGTTTATTTATTTATTTATTTTGAATGGGTGCCTCTTATTTTTCTTGGTTTCAATTTGTTTAAGCTTTTTTTTTTTTTTTTTTCTTACACTCCCTCATGCGAGGAGACAAAAAGAACAATTTTGTTAGTCATATATGAGGAAAAGAAGAAGAAGAAAGAAAATAGCATTTTTAACCAAAAGAAGAAGAAGAAAGACTTAATTATAAAAATTTATCTTCAACTATGGTTTTTGTAACCTTTTGCCCATCGAGCTTGAAAACATAATATCCGTTCTCTTAAAATATAAATTATTAACAAAAATAGTTTTTTTGTTAGAATTTTAATAGTAAATTGACAAATAATTTTAAAATTAAGAGTATTTTGATAATCTTAATTATAAAACAACAACAAAATTAAAACTATAATAAAAATAATATTTATTGATGATTAAAAGCATACTACTATATAGATTCTACTTCTTTTAAATATACTAAAATTTTCTTTAAAATTTTATCGACTTTTTTCATACTCGAAAAGTGTTTTGAAAATTTAAAAGATATAGATACAATGAAAACTTAAAAAATATGAAACAAATTTTATTAATGATGTTAGGGTTTTTTCTTTTTGAAAATTTTGTGTTCATGTTATTTTTTTTTTCATATCACTAATATATATAACTTTTAAACTTTCAAAATACTTTTTTGGGTGTGAAAAAATGAAATTTTGAAGAAAATTTTGGTACATAAAAAAAGAAAGATTCTAATAGTACAATAGTTTTAATTGATTTTTTAATCACAAACAAAGACTATTTTTATTATAGTTTTAATTTTATGGTTATTTTTATAACTATAATTACCAAAACACCTCCAACTTTACAATCATTTGTTAATTTTTTGTTAAAATTTTAATAGAAGGACTATTTTTGTTAACAGTTTATATTTTAGGAGAAATTGATGTTACGTTTTGAAGTTTAAATGGTAAAATGTTACAAAGGTTATAATTTTTATAATAATCCATGAAAGAAAAGAGAAAGCAATGAAAGGAAAAAAAAAAGGTTAGGTTATGAGAATTGAACCTCGGAACGCGAGAATAATACCACTAGACTAAATGCCTAGTTGTCATTACCTGAAACATAGGGTTGTTTGGTATTATTTTTAAAATAAGTGAAAATGTTTTGTTTTGAAAAATAAAAATTTTTTAAAAATTATGTTAAAAGTGTTTTTAAAATTTTTATCACAAAAAATATACAAAAACTTTTTAAAAAATACGAAGAATAAAAACAAACAGGCCAATTATTTTAACAAATATTTCCCTCCAAAAAGACAACGCCGTAAGTTTCCCACTCTTTCTCCGTTCCTCCCCTTCGCAGCTCTTCAAATTCAAACATCTACACCACTGAAACTGATCGATGATTTTTTAGTCTCGTTTGTGTAAATTCTTGGCGATTTTCTCTTCAAGAGTCGAATTTTAGGCCGATTGAGAATGATCCAAACAGTTTCTCTTTCCATGTAATTGGTGCATTCGAAAATGGCCATTGATCATCTTAGCTTTGATTTTCCGTCTCGTCGGCTCTCAATCTCACCCGGTGATTATCGCCTTCAACTTGCACACTGATTTTCTCTTTACCTCAAATTTTCTTTCTTTTTTTGCTTTTGTTTTAATGTGAGATATATTGATGGTACTTCTCATAGAAATGAAGTTGCTAAAATTTCTTTTAGAGTAATGATTAGGGTTCTTCGGTTACAAACAATATAGCGGAATCGTTTTAATCGAAGGTTGTTTGTTTTTTGTATAATCAGAATGTGAAAACCAGAACGCCAATGAAGACGATCGCCCGAAATTCCAAGATACTGTTCCTCTTGATAGCCCCTTGGAGGAAACCCGGTTATGCAATCTTGATTTGGACACTGAACTATTGTATGATTCCGATTGCGGCGGAGAAAAGTCCGCTGAGCAGCCATCCGACTATGAGGAGGAAATGGTGCTTGATAGTGAGGACGAAGAAATCAATGGAAGTCGACTAGTGTTTGTGGCCAACAAAACCTTACCTGACAATGAGGCTAAGAAGAAAGCCGAACAAAGTTGTGCAGGTAAATACTCATATTAATTTTATCATAAACAAGCTTATTATTAGTCTTAACTTGCTATTTTGTACTCTACATTTTAAGTTTATCAAATATATGTACTGTGCATTTTGGATATTTTTAGCATTGTACCTTGACTTTCAATTTCGATTTCATATTAAATTTGTACCTTATTCACTACACCTCGTAACTAATAAAATCAACATTGACCTGAAATGATATTACGAAATTGAAATCCAATGATACAGTGTTGAGAATATAAAATTAAAATGGTATGTATCTTAATAAGCTTAAAGTGAAGGATATATAGTGAATGCTTTTCTATCAACAAAAAGTGACGGATATATAATGATAAATAACCTTGTATTATTATCTTTGTGTTTTTATTTATTTATTTTTTTCGAATGTTGTGTTTTTGTGTGAGTTGAATTGTTTCATTGTGTGATTAGATTTTAGAATTAAAAGAATAAATAAATTGTTTTGCTGTGTCCAGTGTGAAATTTATCATGTTTAGTTTCAATAACGTTCCGTCTTCAATACCTTGAAGGGAGCGAAGTTTTGTTAACAGGTTCTGGGAGCGAAAATGATCTGCGTGAGCAGCGGGCATGTGATGGGGAACTTGTGAGCTTAGATAACAAAAGTACTCAGAAACTTCAGGAGTGGTCCCAATCCCAAGCTGATGCACTTGGTTTCGTGGACCACTTTTTGTTGATTAACAAGTTTGACATGTCTCAAGGGACTGACTATAAAAAGACTTGTAGAGAAAAATCTCCTGCTGCGCCAAGTGCTAAAGGACCTCGAAATCTGGCAAGGAGAATTGATCAGCAAACCCAAATTAAAGAAAAGTCAATGTTTGAATTTATTGACAATGACCCACATGAGGGATTGAATTCCTTTAGAAAGAAGAGATGTTATAGGAGGAATCAGACACTCAAGGATGCAGGTGACAGTGCGTACAGGAGTTTGGGTGATGAGGGAGGAGAAAAGAAAGGAATTTCCAGTCCTGATAGGGAAACTAAGGATTCAAGGGTTTTGGTGTCTTTGGACAAGATATTTGCAGGGCATAGTTTAAAAGATAGAAGTGAGATTAGCCGGGAACATGAAGCCAAAACTAAAGTTAACTCTTCGAAGGAGTTGGAATTAACAGGAAAGAAGTTGGAAGCTAGTGATATGGGAAGTGATACTCTTGACATCTATGATATTGGTTTCAACACCCAAATAGCTGCTGAAGCCATCGAAGCACTGGCACATGGCTATCATTTTGGCTATGGTCCCAACGGTGCTTGTCAGGATATGGAGAACGACACAGATGGTTCTTTAAGAGGTTTTGCTAAGGATAATGCTCAACTGAAACCTCCTTTCATTCAAATGAGCGCTTGTTATGATATAGGTGATGTTTTGGGGAGTGTGAAGCGAAAAAAGCGGTCTGATAGGAAGATTAGTGGAGGTGTTTCCAGTTTATCTAAGAAACAGTCTGGAATTGAGGAGTTTGATTCTGAGTTGACAAAATCAAGGTTAGTGAAGAGAAGCAAGTTGTTTGCTGAGACTGGGTTATATGCTAATAATTCTGCTAATTCAAATGAAAGTTCTGGCAGAAGTTCTCTTAAGCCTATTGAGCAATGTGAGGAAGGAATTCTTGAAAAGAACAGCAATATGATTTCCGCAACACCAATTCAAAATATCCCTCTTGTAAATGAACGGTCCAAAGGCCAATGTGTGAAAGTTTCTCCTTTTTCCTGCAGAACTAGACAGCAGGACTCAGGGAATTGGTTAAACCGGAGTGATGATGGATCTAGTAATCCAGGGGAAAAGATGAAAGATAATGTAGAACAGGGTATCCTTGTGAACAGAAGAAAGCAAAGTCCTATAAATGCTAATCCATTGAAAGTCACTTGTGTTGGAAGAAAAAGCTCGAAGCTTTGTTCTTCAAATGAGGGAGCTAGAAAGATCATATCAAACATTTTTCCAAAATCAGATATGTGGAACTCTCCCAAAGGTAAAAGAACAAGTCGTGGAGTTGGAAAACATAATCAGGATAGCACGATAGACAAAGCCAGTATGAAGGAGAAAGCAAAGTCCACATCTTCTTCAAGAAATGAGTTCCCAGGAAGATTGTCAGGAAAAAGTTTTTCCAAACCAGACTTAGAAGTCCCCATTTCTGAATGTGAAAGAGCTGTAACGAGAATTGTTCCTACTGGCTCACAATGTATCATATCAGTGGCAAATGGTGCAGAACAAGACCATATTTCAATGGCATCTACTCTTGAGCCATCTGGTTCAGAATGTACTACAATTAGCATTAAAACAGGAAAAAATGTAGTGACATCCAACAATACATATAACCACTACCACAAAACACCATGCAAAAAAAATGAACCCAGAAAGTCCCTTTTGCAAGAGCTTAACAAGCTAGGTGTCCCTGAGAAAATACCTGAATTTGCAAGGAAAGAGTTGAGAAGACGTAGAGATATGGCACATTGCCGCATCCTGTTCAGCTAGCATTTGGACGATGATATCATCAAGCAGCAGAAAAAGGTAGTACTTCGAGATTTCTGTTTTTGTCAGAGAAAAACTGAGTGTAAACCAGCATTTAATATCGCTTTTATCCTGGAAGGTTGCGGCACGATTGGGCACATCCATTGCATCATGTTCTATGGATGCAACGCATTTTATAGCAGATAAATTTGCACGCACCAAAAACATGTTGGAAGCAATTGCTCTTGGTAAGCCAGTGGTGACACACCAATGGCTGGAGAGTTGTGGACAAGCAAACTGTTTCATTGATGAGAGAAACTACATTCTGAGGGATGCTAAGAAGGAAAAGGAATTTGGGTTTTGTATGCCTGTTTCATTGGCTCGTTCAAATCAGCACCCTCTCTTAAAGGTGAACTCACAAGCTGTATTGTTTTAATAAAATTGTAATACTTTTTGCCCCTTTTTTTTCGGTTTTTTGGTCATGCGCTTATATTTGGTTGCTGTCTTATTACCTGTTTGCTGCTTCCTGGCAGGGTCGAACAGTATTTGTCACCCCAAGCATTAAGCCTGAAAAAGAAATGATCATAAATTTGGTCAAGGCAGTTCATGGCCAGGTATGTATATTTGCCACTGCAAGTAATTCATTAACTGCTTGGTTATGGGCAGTTGATTTCTGCCTCGCTTATGAATTGTTGAGATAATGGATTTTAACCATCCCTCAGCCAGTGGAGAAACTACAGATATCTGCGCTAAAAGATGAAAAGATCCCAGAAGGTCTATTGATTCTCTCTTGTAAAGAAGATCATTCAATCTGTCTGCCTTTCCTCGAGAAAGGTGTAAATCTGCCGCCCATCGTTTCTCCTTATAAAACACTAATCCTTTGTCTAGACGTTTCTAAAAATTTCTGGCTCATAATTGCAGGATCAGCAGTTTACAGTTCAGAGCTTCTATTTAATGGGATAATCACACAGAAACTGGAATACAAAAGGTCTCCACTATAACAACTACAATAAAAAAAGTGCATACCTTTTGGTTCTTAGGATTTTAGGTTTCCATACTCAGGACATAATTACAGCTAAAGTGCAGCTTTTTAAAAGCCATATTAATCTGTTCCGTAACATTTCATCAAATTAAAAAAGCTTCATAACAACTGATTGCTTTCCTAGCTTCAATTTTAGTTAAATTTTGAACATCTTACGTTCATGTGAAGTTGTAATTTGATACTGTCTTCAAGCTAATCAGTTCATGAACATTTTGCTTTTTCTAATACTTGCTTCTCAGACATCAGCTCTTCATAAATAATGTCAAGAGGAATTGCTCCTAGCACACAGAGGAGAGATGACCACTTTGCTGTTTTGGTGGACAAATGTGAAGATATTTTCCCCTTTTTGGATGAGTGCTCTCCACAGCCAAACCACCGTGCCCGACAGAAAAGAGGTGGGCATGCACATTTTTGTATGTACAATTGTAAGAGTGATTTTGCAAAAGCCCCCAGAATGTCAAAGAATTTGCAAGCAACTGAGACCATCTTTTACCCAAGTATGAAGTGTGCATTAAAGTTATTTCCAGTGCTACTGCATTTTTGGATAACCAAGAATCTGTCTGGTTTTGGTTTTTTTTTTTTACCTCCTTGCTTGGAAACTTAGGTAGTATACAAAATTCTAAACTTAACTGGCTTTCATATGGAATCTAAAGAACAAAATAACTAGTTAAGTTTTCACCTTTTAGAATGTTTTTTCATTTACTAATTCACTTCCAGGAAAGAAATGAAAGCTACAAGGGTTTTTGGCACTTGTTCTGTGAACTTTAGTGATTTATTAAGCTATGTTTTAAATTTTTTAATTTTGATAAATTATTACAAATTCAGTAAAATATTGCATGGTGCTTGCAAATCAATAAAAGATGTTTGAAGTTTCGGTTTCAGCCTTTGGCCTCAAATGAACTTCAATTATTGTTACTATCATTATTTTTTTGAAGGTGAAATGAACTTTCTTAGTTGGAATTTTCCATATCCGCACTCACAACATCGGAAATACAATTAATACAATTAGGAAACTCTTCTAGCCAGAAACGATCAGCTACCAAAAATGGGAGTGTGTTAGTGTATGAGCAGCCTCATTATTCTGACAAGGATTGTGGCTACAAGGATTTATGTTGTGTGTATTGATGTTTTTGATTAAATTTGAATTTATTCCATCAATTTGATTGCAATCTGTAACATTATGGGCAATTTTCTGATATTTAAGACTAGGAGATCACGTGTCAAGTGCTTATGTAACAAGTAAGATAGGCAACCGACCACATAAATCAAGCGTGCTCATGTGAACCGACCATTCAACAAAATGGTTCTGGTTTCTGTAAAAGTTGGGAAATTGAATCTTCTATTCATGTTGTGTACAATCTTTGATGATCAAAAGTTGCAAAAGTAATTGACATTCTTTGGTATATTGCATTGAAAGTTTTGATCATCTTTAACATGTACACATTTGACATCTACATAAGATATTACTTATATGGCCTTTAAAAACTTGTTTCACACCATTCAATTTAGTCCCTTAAAAAAAGTGTTTGGAAACAATTAGGGTGCTTAGAAAATTAGTTGGAATCATATAATTGGGAAAAAATTACGATACGTGTCTAAATTATTGTTATGAAATTAAAATCTAATACAATATTCAAAATATCTTAAAAATGTCTTTAATGATATAGTAATTATCTTAATGATATTATATTTTATACTATATAATTACATGTAAATAATTTTAATGATATCATTATAAAACATTTGTAAAATTTTTACAAATTAGAGTCATATTTTAATTCAATAAATGTAATTGGGCTAACTGTCTCATTAACCCTATAGTTGGAAGAAATTTATTTTAGTATGTAAGAGTTTGATATTAAAGTGTTTGAAAGAGTAGTTTAAATTATCAATTTGGATTTGAGAATTATAGCATGTGAGAACTTTGCACTGTTTACAGTTAAACTATTAGTTTAAACTACTCTTCTAAACGTCCTAACTTTACTTTTACTTTCTATTATACTATATAAAAGGTTTATATTATAACAATTAATACTTACATAATTAAAACAAGATTGTAAGACAAAGCATTATTTTTTTGTTGGCCGCTTTTCTTCACGCCAGACACAAAATCAAAAGTCCTAAATTTTTAACATATATATAAAATGAGAATCAATTTCGTATGGTGTTCTTAGAACGCTTAAAACTCAAAACTTAAAATGTTTTGTTGTTTTTTTTTTGCAATGTTTTTTTTATTTTTTAGCCGAAACATTTTTCTCTTTGTTTTTTGGAATATTTTTTTCTTTTAACTTCCCAAATTATTTTTTCTCCAAAAAAATATTTTCTCCTTTTTTGGTTAACATGCTTGATGCAACCGTGTGTGTTTTTTTAACTTTTTTTATAAATAAAAAGGCAAAACGACGTTGAATCATGCCTTTTTTAGATATAATAAAAGATATTACAGCGAACAAGGAAACAAAAATAGCGGCAGTCAAAAGAAAAAAAAAAAACGACTTTCATATTGTATTTAGCACCAAACAAACCAACATTCTTCGGGGGAAGCAAAGAGCCCAGCCTGATTAAAACGGCTACGAAATATTTCAGCTTTCAGGTTCGATGACTCACGAATTCTTTTTTTCAGTTCTTAATTTTTGTTTGGTCTCCGAGAAAACTGAGGAGAGAGAGAGAGAGAGAGAGAGAGAAAGCAACGATTGGTTTTGATCTGAATCTTATTCTCGACTTCGTTTGCTTTAGCTGGTGGCGGTGACAGGTCGGGTCTAAAATCACAGTTCAAAATAGTAGCTGCTTTGTTTTTCTGGGCTACCAAACAGAAAGATAGTTGATATATATATATATATATATATATGTATATATATATATATATGATACATATTTTTCCTTAATCGCGGTTCGGTTTGAATTTTCAGGTACCATGACAGGCAATGAGAAGCAAAGTTTTGCAATCTTGCTGTCCAATGCCGCTTACCACTTCGGTACCAGTGGACTTTCCGTGGCAGTTGCCGCCGGAATCACTCATCCTCTAGGTAAATTCATGACGCTAAGAATTAAAGGAATTTTTATTTAAAAAAAAGGAAAATTTGGGGATGATATTTTTTTTCCAGGGTTACAATATAATTTGGCTTCCATTGGCTTATCTTGTTCTTATTGTGTTTATTTCTTGAAATTGCTTGCTTACTTTACAATTATTTGCAAGGTGGATAATGCTAGTGGGTTGATTTCAGATATAGATTATATAAACAGCGATTGTGATTAACCTTTATATTTTAGATTAAAGGCAGATCCGCCCTCAAAAGAATTTTACATTTGGTTGTATTTATTTTTGTGGGATCTTATTTTTGCTGATGTAATTTGTTGAGCATAGAGCTTAGCAGGGAGCTTTCATATGTGGGCATACATATATGACAAACTTAAGTTTATTATTACAGATTTAAGGGCCCATTTCTCATATTAGAGAAATTACAGACATGAGATGCATAATGAACTATTTTTGTATTCAAACTTTCGTAAAAAACTTGTTTTATGACCTTTGAATGAGGTACTAAGGAGTAATGACTGAGAATTTAAGCCCCTCCACGTTCGTATGGCCAAGTAGAGGGCCCTTTTGGCAGTCGGGTTCTCTTACCGAGACTCACTCTGGCAGTAGACCATGATTTCAATCAAAAAATGCAGCATCTTTGGTAGCTCAAGGAAAGAATTGGTTTACTTTTGGTGGCCTGGGGACTTTTTAATTACGAAGAAAGTTTTATCTATGTACTATGATATCAAGTCAGCGTAGTTTTTCCTTCATAGGCGTGACAATGGCCTTATTTGAGATTTCACATTAGAAAGTGGCATCAAGTGGGCTTTAAGATTATAGTTGAAATAAGTGCTCTTGTCATATTTGTAAGAGCCATTAAAATGTGGAATAGAATTGGCCAAATAAAAAAATTATCTTCAAAAAGAAACATTTATGGTGTTTTTCAATTATTAAAAGTTCGATGTATTTCTATTCAAAATGCAGATGTACTCAAAGTTAGGCTGCAAATGCAACTTGTCGGTCAGAGGGGTCCTTTAACTGGAATGGTATTTTGATTAGCTGTCATGTATTGGTTCACAATCTTATTTATGAGTATAGTAATATTAAGAATTGCATATCCCGGGGCAATTATTTGTTCAAGTATTAAAAAGTGAAGGGCCTAGATCTTTATATCTGGGTCTGACACCTGCATTGATAAGATGGGTTCTTTATGGGGGTCTTCACTTAGGCTTGTATGAACCCTCAAAGTACGCTTGTGATTGGGCTTTTGGATCTACCAATATTTTTTTTAAGTTTGCATCTGGCTTGTTTGCTGGTGCCATTGCAACTGCTCTAGCTAATCCAGTTGAGGTTTTGGAGGTGATTACCATTTACAACCTTTTGGATTTCTTTTGCTTTGATAGAATTTTTTATTAGAAATTATTCCCGTGTCACCAGGTTCGTTTACAGATGAATCCAAACCCGAGAAAAGGAGGACCAGCAAAAGAATTACGCAGAATTGTTTCTGAAGAGGGAGTAAGAGCTCTTTGGAAGGGTGTTGGCCCTGCAATGGCCAGAGCTGCTGCTTGACTGCATCATAACTGGCAACTTATTATGAAACCAAGCGGGTCAAGTTCTAAGCATGCTATTTTCACTTTGAATATCCACGAAGTAATTGCCAAATCGTTAAACCAATCTTTAATTGGTCATATGGAAAGAATTTTTTGGTTTTCACCTTTTTTATTTTCCATTCATCTGACTTTTAAATTTTCTTTTTTAATGTTTATTTTCATGCAGAGCCTGATTAGGTGGACGTCACTTGAAGAAGGATTTTGGTTGCATCTCATGTATGGCATTACCAAAATTCTTATCTGCAGTTATTTTAGTACCTTCCAGATTAGTTGAGACAATGCTCAAAGGATTGATGAAAATAAATAAGAAAGAGCACTAGCTTAAACAATGAAGAAATGTAATACATCTCTCTCAGAGATATTTACAGTTGATTTGTAGAGTTAAAGAGCTACATTAGGTTGAAACTTTGTTACATCCTGGTGCCAACACGTTTTAGATTGACGATCATTTTTTATTTTTTTTTTACAAACCAGCCATTGGTGTTTTGGTTAAAGACATGAGCCCCATCTTTACATGTAATGAAGCATGCTGAATTGTTTGTCTAATCAAGTACTATTTCTGGGAACTAACAAAATCTCTGCACTTGTTGAAGCTTGAGTACGGTTGCTGGCGCATTCAGCACCCTTATTACTGCTCCTATGGACATGGTTAAAACCCGTCTGATGTTGCAACGCGAATCTAAAAGGGTTGGAACCTATAAGAATGGATTTCATTGTGCATATCAGGTAGTAATTCTTGTATCTTCTTCCTTATCATTTTTAGGTGTTTCATATCATTTTTGTATGTTTCACGATTCAGAACGAGCTGTGGTTGCTAATTAGAACGGGAGGGAATGAATGCATTGAAAAAAAGTTTTGCAAAAGACTTTAAATATTGGTTGGTGAAAGTCAACTTGTCGGTGTTGCAGCTTGTTTTACGTATATTTGGCAACTGAGAATTCAAATGCTAGCCACTTGACTGCATTTTATCCTGTATCCTGGTATTGGTTCTTTAATGCGGTGTTCTAGCTTTCTCTTACCTGATGAATATTGGCTTGTGATTTCAGGTTGCGTGTACAGAAGGACCTAGGGCCCTTTACAAGGGGTGAGTTTCTCTTGGCTTCTGCATTTCTATTTGGTCTAAACAGTACAGTTTTCTTTACAATTTGTCATTTGCAGTCTTCAAAGTATTCATGGATTAGATTTTGGTATTTTCCACTATGTCTTAACAAACTATAAGCATACAGTAGTATCTGCTTTTATGTTATTATACAGTTGCCCCTTAGGATCATATCTCATTTTTATGTTTGTTTCCATCCTCATTTTGGAGGATGTTCGGTTTTTAACTCTGCAGAGGCTTTGCAATTTTCGCAAGATTAGGTCCACAAACTACAATCACATTCGTACTTTGCGAGAAGCTACGGGAGCTTTCTGGATTAAAAGCAATCTAGCAAATTGTCCAATGCTTCTGTTTTGATGACTTATTCACAATCAGTAACATAACTACCGCCTCTACAGTTGAAGTTGCGAAGAATTGCCATTCCAAGAATTTCCGAATTTTAGGAGATTTGGTTTGGTTTTGCCATTTTTTCCCCCTTCCATTCAAGTGAGTTAGCCCTACCATAATTTTGGAGCTGCAGTTGGAATTGTTGGACTTTTCTATCAGATTTGAGGGCCCCAGTTATCTGAACCATTTATAGTTTTGTGCTTAACCCCACAATTTTTTTCCCAGTCAAGTCTGGCTTTATCCAATTGTAATATCGAATAGGCATCCCCATTAGTGTTCTACTTCTTTTTCACTTGGATTTTTGTTTTCTTGCCAACTGGTATGTTGTTACTGGAAATAATAAGATCCTGATTCTGTTTTTTTTTTTTTTTCCTGGACAATTTTTCAATCTACCCATTGTTTGTAGAAAACTGCTTGGTTGAGTTAGCTGAGTTGGAAGGCTTATATTAAACCACACGAAATCTATTTTTCATGATCACATTAGGTTAACCTAACTTATCGTTGACTTGCGTGGACTTCTCAAAATTTCCTCTACTATTGGTAATCTTTCTGAGGATGATTTGGTTTTTATTCCTTTTGTCTGTATGGTAGTAGTACGTTTTATTTGAGAAGCAAGTTGAAACTTACATTGTAAAACTCTCATATCTTACAATAGTTTGTTACAGTGTAAAGCTCTCATATGCTTCAATGTTTAGGTTCTAACTGATTTCTCAAACATTCCTTAGCCTTTTGGAAAAGGAAAATTGCATTCAAGAAAAAAAGAGATACAACACTGATACTTATGCGAACGACCTTAAGAGAGAAAATATGTATCAATTTCAAACAACTAGAAATTGGGTTGGCACAAAATATTGAGCACACATATGACTTTTTCAATAACACTTTTATAATCAATAGAAACTTACCATCCATGGAGATTAAGAAATCAATCACACTAAAGCTCACTCCTACAACATAAAAATAAATTCAGTGGACATGACGGACACTACCCTACATAGTGGCTTAAAAAATGCTTTATTGTAACAAAATAAATACTTAATACAACACAAAAGTCTAAAACGACACGAATTTCCGATGACAAAGTGGCTTTTGAGTCCGAGGAGGACCGAGCAAGAAGCATAACAAGGGGCCAAAATATCAACCAATGAACTATCAACTCGCCGGAGCGTGGAGGGCACACGCCACCAACGCCAATCTATGACTGAAGCTTGGCAACATTGAGAGGAATAAAGCGTCAGAATTCCAACCCGTCGGAGCTTCTATGCACCCAGTTTTGGCATTAAAGACGAAGAATGAGAGTTTTTTTTTTTTTTTAATTTTTTGTTATTTTTCTAGGTAGCCAATCCTTAGATTCATTTCGCTAATAATGTCAATTACAAGCTCATTTTAGCTTTCATTTGGAAAAAAATTTTATATGGTAATTACCCTTTTGTGCGAGGTAAATGTGATTATACATTTCCATTTCTATCAAACAATCAATATTTTGGATAAGTGGGTGTGACTAATTAAAATAAATGTCTCAAATAGCCCAAAATAATTATGGCCTATGCCCCTTAGAGTAGGGTAATGACTGATGCTTCTTGTCGCATTGATCGCTACCTTTGAAACAAAGAGTTGAAACTCACAATCCACCACTTTCAGGATTTTTGACCAGCTAAGTTACTTCGGCACAACATGCAAAAGATTAGGCCCCACTTCATTTCGCTGTTGGCTGGTTCTTGGTTGTGATACGCGGAATTCAAATATATTTTGCTTCATTATATATATATATATATATATATATATATGAATATATTTGTGTATGTATGTAACGGATAACACTATATATAACATTACTTAGCTTTAACGTAAGTTCCTTCTTACATTTTGGGTACCATCAAAACACCACAACTCATCATTTGGCTTTCTGTACGTCATTGACTCATGTTTGCTAATGAGACATACCGTTTTTAGCTATAGCGCCGCTTTCATTCAATTTGGAAACCATATCATCCAAAAACTATGACAAAAACTTAGTTATGTGACAACGCTGCACCCCTTTAGTTTCACATTTAGGCACATGTACGATTTAAAAGAAACTGAATTTGGCGCAACATATGTTCTCAATAAATATTATCTTGAAGTTTTTAGTAGATATAATCAGTGGTTGTTGATGTCTCGGAACAACACAATATCAAGTATGGCGGTGCACGGTAGTCAAACTCCCTCTTCTATCTTTTTTGTCTTGAAAAAGCGGGGAAAGTCTCCGAGTAAAGGGCACGCCTGTGTGGCGCTTCTCTAGGAACTCGCATTTCGATGTTTGAGTCAATGCACTAATCAAGAATAAAGAAAACGAGAAACAGTGTTGACAATAAAAGGATGTCTACACCTCGATGAGTGAGGGATCTAGGTTCTAACCGAACATGACTCGTAACCTGTTAGAACCTAGGCGTACGGTTGTACAAATATGGCAATCCCAAGGACATGTGTCGTGTTCCCATAGGCTTGATGTTTCCCAATAGAGGGTGGCCATATAGCCTTAGCCTCCCTTCAAAGGGCAATTACTTCCCAGTGGGTAGATTGTTGTTTGGGCACTGTCAAAGCTTGTACTGGCATGCGCCGAACAGATTATGACCTGTGTTAATGTGACCAGGCCAGCAGGACATCCGTTCTCTACTCGACATTCCACATGATGTCGCAATTTGTGAAATGACAATTGTTTGTCACGACTGGTCAGGCTACTCGCCTTGCTCTGGTGACTCTCCCAACCAAGCCGAGTAACCCCACAGCAATAAAAACATGAATTTATTATATGTTTAAAATGTCTTCTTCTTCTTTTTTTTTTTTTCCTTTTTATTTATATTTATATTTTTTTTCTTCTAGATAATCAAATTTAATTAAAGTTTCAAAGTTTAAATCCACAAAATTATGAACGTATATATAGAGGTGGGTTTGATTTTGATTTATTTGGCATTTCAAATTTAAACTCTGAGTATATTTAAAAGTTAAAATTTTTAAAAAATCGCACTAGGTGTTGCAAATAGAAAATTTCAAGGGGCAAAATATGAACAAAAGTTCGATGGAGCCCTTTGGGTTAAGGGCAACTGTGCTCTCTGAACATAATGAGAATGGTTTCATAATCAGAGACCATTAAAGATAATTACATCTTTACAATTTGTAAGTATTTTAAGATGTGCCTATTATTTTAGGCTATATTAGATGTATCTATTATAGATTATTATTAGAACAAGGGAAAAGGAGGAAAGATTGAAGGTGGGAAAAAAATAGTAGGGACATGATGTTATATAGAAGAATAAAGAAAAAAAACTAAAAAAAGAAAAACCAAAAGGAAATAGAGAAGCAAAAAAAAAAAAAAAAAAAAGAGAGTGAGAGAGTAAGAGATAGTCACACATTGGGGTTAACACCAAAACATGAATTCTGACTCTTTTATAGGTATAATAGATAAATAGATAGTGAAACACCCGTTATTTTAACGGGTATGATTTTTATAAAATCATATGAATAAAATATCACTTTAGTATTTTTACTAAGTCTCCGTAGTAAATATTTTAAATCTACCTATCACTCACTTCTACCAACCTTGTCCCGCTACATTAATGCTTAATTAA